>JAECUM010017549.1:0-67013 GCA_016617855.1 Megalonaias nervosa | reverse complement strand
GAGACTTGATTAATGAACTATCCCGAAATTGCGTTTCGCTGATATGTCACCTCCTATTGTTCAGTAATGGAGGCTCTTTGTGAAATTAACAATAATTTTGTCAGCGGATTGTTTTCGGCAGACTAATTTTGTATCAATTTAAAGAAGAGAGATGGCACAGTATACTTTTGTTACAGCTGGTTTACATGTAATGTAAGTCAGGTCTCTGTGTAACCTGAATTCACCAGAAAATTCAGCTCACGTCTCAATCTTTCTTAAAATTGTCTATTTTCACATGCAGAAAAAACAGTCGCAAGCGTGTTAAAGTGTTACGACTCTATTGTCTTAAACTAAGTAACAGAAAGATGCGAAACCAACAAATTTAGTAAAATCAACAAATAAATTTATTTCTCTAAGTTGCAAAGTGAAAATATACGATGAACTTAAAATATTGTGAATTAAATCCCAAATAATCATAAATATTATATCATAAGTCCAAATGTATAGAGTGTTAAGAATGAATTCCAATATTGAATGTCTTGATATACCAATAGTTTTGATTAAGTTGATGTACCAACAGTCTTGAAGTATCACAATGATATAATCCAGAATGTCTTTGAATGAATTCACAATAATCCCAAACTATTGTTCTAGTCCTAAAGGTACATGAACACTTTGAAATTCCAATTAATAATTTAAATAAATGATTCGTCTCCAGTTATATATGAAAAGAACAGTTAATAATTCCACAGACTGAACTTAAAACGGAAATAAATTATTGTTTACCACAAATTTATATAAAAACCTAAGATACAATAAAATGGCTAGGATGTGGGTCACAAACTCGCTTCCAGAACATTGTAAGTTTGTGAATAAGTTTAGACCTTGAATATAAATATCAGTAAGCAACTTATTTATAACTTTCAAACATGATGAAAATCAGGTACACGCAAAAACTCTATCCTCAATCATAGATAAACGTCAAGCACGCAATATAAAAAAAATATATATATAATAAAAGATCAAGTTTCAAGAAGCAAATGTTAAATGCTACTAATTTAACATCCTTTTTCCCCGTTTGAGTTGTTGACTATATCTGCCCGAATATTTTATTGAAAACTATGTATTCCTGACTATGCCGTTCAGTAGTCTTTTGAAATACATATTTTCCCTAAATTCCTTAACTTTTACATTATGGGAGATAACGAAGTAGTAGTAGTAGTAGTAGTAGTAGTAGTAGTAGTAGTGCTGCTACTACTACTATAAAACCATGCATATAAGTTATATAGTTTAAGATCATAAAAATACACTACAGATATAAGTGACGATCAGTGACGTCACTAGGGGATGCGGGAAGTGCGGGGGGGGGGGTGCGGACCGCACCGGGTGACACCATCAGAGGGGGTGACACCAAAAAATGACTGTCTATAAATGTTTTGAATTTTTGTGCAAGAAGGGGGTCCATGGGGGTGACGTCATGAGTTACCGCACATGACTGTCTATACAATTTTTGCGTTTTTGTGCAAGAAGGGGGTCCATAGGGATGACGTCATGAGTTACCGCACATGACTGTCTATAAAAAAATTTAATTTTTGTGCAGGAAGGAAGTCCATAGGGGTGACTGCATGAGTTACCGCACTGGGTGACACCAACCCTAGTGACGCCACTGGTGACGATCCAGCATAGATAACAGTCAGTGACCCATGTTTTGGAATGTATCTCAGCTTCTAAGTCAAACCATGCCATAAAATCTTTTGATCAAATTACAGTAAGACATTTATTCACGAAATGCTACTTCTGATTTAACATTTTAAATAGGTGTTAAAGCAGAAACATGCACGTATTTACGTTTTATTTTTGTTTTGTTTTGTTTTAGGTTGGGTTTTTTTCGGGGGGGGGGATAAAGGAACATATAGGTCTTCATATAAATTCTGCACTTTATTCTTGTAAGAATGAGAGAGAGAGAGAGAGAGAGAGAGAGAGAGAGAGAGAGAGAGAGAGAGAAAGAAAAAATCTTGGCCGATTGAAGAAACAAACTTCGATATCAAGTATAAACGTATGAATGTGAAACTATGTGAAAATGAAATTTTGGTTGTCTTTATTTTTACTGTTTTTAATTTCTAGCAATTGAAAATTCTTTACTTGGTTCAAAAAGTTGTTTGTTGAAAGGATAATGTTATGCGTATTCACGTTTCCATAGGCAAAAGCCAATTTTTCAATATGAAGAAGTATTAACTTTAAGAATATATCCTTAAAAATGGTTAGGATATGTTGACTTTCTGATCAGTAGAATGTGTATATGCTGTGACGTGACAGTCACCTGTTGGTTGGAGCTAAACATTTCTGCACATTACATAACGACCTATACTATGCCAGCAATAGTATTTATGAGCGGTCCATAGGGTTTTGTACATGTTAGAGAATAGATATAAATTTGACCGTTTGTCTCAATAAAGCCATCAGACACAACTCTGGAGGTTTAAACCCAGGAAACACACCTTTCTTCGAACCTTCGTTTGGGTGTTTTGAGTCAGAAACGCCTAGCACTGTTGGTGCAGCTCGTGTGAATGGGGCGTTTCGAATCAGCGGTGGTGTTGGGGGAGGGGTGTCGAACAGACTCGGCACAAAGAACTTTTTTAAGCCGTTGCCGCGCCTCCCAACCGCCTCTTCGACCCCCAAATGCAACAGTGGCGTTTGAACGTTTGATAAAATGTGAGGAAAACACACCTTGCGCGCCGGTCAAATTCCTCCTCCAGAGGCCGGTTCATAGTATGCTTTTTAAAGTAATCAATTTAAACGAAATGGGAATAATTTGTTACACTGCTTAATGATTGAGAGTATACCCGACCTTGGGTTGATACGGTGTTTCAATACAAAAACAAGGGTGCCTGGCTTAAATTAGGGAGTAAAGAGGTGTGCGTAAGGAAAAATCTGTGCTGCGTTATTTGAGGCATGCATATGGCAGAATTTAGAAGAGGATGTAGAAATTATCCATGCTGGAAGTGGGGCACTGCAACATGATATGTGCAAGTTGTGGGGGTAATCAAGCGACAAGAAAAATGAAGAGAATAGAAAACAGAACAAGGAGACATTTTAACAAAGTTATCGCTGAACTACAAGCAAAACAAAAACGATTTTAGAAAAATGAGATGACATATATAAAGCTTAACAAGCACATCAAAACCAAATACATTGAGAGAACTGAGGCAACCTGTAGAAGGCTTGACATGATCTTATCACTATATCCGCTGGCATGCATTTTAATGAGTTGCTTCGCAGGAGGGAAATAGCTCAAAGTGAATATGAGGCACGTTCCGGTTCTATGGTTCAAGGTTGGGCCAGTTCCAACCCCACTCCGAAGAAAATAACATGGACAACTGCACGCCCTTGAAAAGCTCCGATACAGGGAAATTGCAAAAGTTTATCGCGTCACTGTGTCGGATAATTACGGGCTCGAAGCCGATGTATGGGCGTTTCTCACTGCTATGGCATCTAGACCACAAGATGTTCTTATCAAAGAACACAAGGAACTGGATGGTCTGAAGTTTGGCCTGGTATTAACGGCACAGAAGCCCATGCCATGCCAGCAAACACATCTACGACGAAGAAGATGGGCTAGTAGACAACACTGAAGTGGCGGCCTATTTTTGTAGCCCTGCTGCCATACTCTGCATTGACGAGATCGAACTGTTGGTTGAAATAGCTAATTCCACCGTACTAAGGCGCATTGAAGAATACATGCGCGAGTGCTCTGCATGGGTATTGATCCGCTGCTACGTACTTTACCTTGGTGTCTCGCAGTATCGCCCGTTTCGAGGCCAGAGTCCATTCCATCACTTAAGTGCATACCGTCACAGTCATTTATCAATGTAAAGAACAAAGGCACATGTTGCTTTCAGTGGGCCATCCTGTCCTCTTTGTACCCAGCTAATGATAACGCTAACCGGCCAAGAAAACACCGCCAGCGTCTGGTCAAACTTAACTTTACAGGTAGCAACTTCCCCGTAAACGTCAGCGACATCTGCAAGTTCGAACGCCGGAAAGCCAACCATCGAAATAAGTGTCTTTGGTTGGCTAGGCTGCCCATAACCTCTTAGCATCAGCGATGAAGTCAGGCAATACTCGGTAGATCTCCTAACTTGCCGAAGGTGAGAAGAGCGTTTAGTTTAGATAAAGAACCTGAACCGTCACATTTTTATGGAGGCAATCAAAACAATCTGGCCTGGAAATATAAGTGTCATTCCGGACAACATAGAAAAGAACATAACATCTTCACTAGAAAAGCTGGTAGCTGCAATAGCGAAACTAAGGAGGCATCCCGCACTACAGCATGGAAAGAGTAGTACGGTACAGACCTTCTTCTTCGCAAATGTGTCTGCCAATATAAATAAATGAACAGCTGGGTGGGATTCGAAGTAAAACAAAACCGCAATAGAGGCCTTCTATAGTCAACTCTGCAGCACCGGTAAAACCGAAAAAGAGTATGCGCAAAGAGTGTGGAAGACATCTGGCTGCCAGAACACGAGAAGCTGACACGACCTATAACTCAAAACGTATATGTTCGAGGCATTCAGCGACACCTAGATGAAGAAAAGCGGCCTCGACTCGGCCCATTACTACAGCAGACACAGAATGAGCTTGGACGCCCTACTAAAAGTCACATGTGCTAAGCTCGAGTTACTGACAGACTTCGACAAGCAATTTATTTATCTAGAAGGGCATCCGCGGTGACATTTTAATGGGAAATTTGCGTCATGCCATAGCGTCTGTAACGTTGGAAGCCTGCATTGTGGCCAAGGGCTCGGCCTCCTTTTGACGATTAGTGACATTTGCCACAGTCAGCGCGTACTTGTACGTGTAGAGCCGTCTTGGTCGTCAGGTTTTACTTCATTAGCCTAAAGGGAAACCGTTAGTGACGGCCTGTGGGCGACGCTTTCGATGGAATTGTGTGACTGCACAATGATATCTGTGTCCAGGCTGTCGTTCACGTCAACGCCTCACACGATAGCTTTGCAACTACCTTGTATCTGTTTGCGACACCATCCTATGCGAGGGTTCCAACATCAAGGCACAAGCGTCAGTGCTCTCAGTCACTCTAATCATCTTCGGCATCAGCAATTATAAGTCGCTCCTAAGGCAAAATAAAGCTATGGGAGAGCAACTAGACATGGCAACGGAACTCGACAAGGAACTTCCTGCCAATCCTGAAATCAACGACAGCGTACTGACGCAGTTCGTGAAAGAAGGGCCTGACATTGACAAAGAATGCAAACCACTGGTGTAACAGTGTCTGCGCCAACATGGCGTGGTTGACACGTACAGGTTCAGACTGAGGTTGAACGAAGATCCAAAGCACATGGACAAAGAGGATTGGCGCTACCTGAGCATCCTAACCTAATTCACGCTCAGCTAGAGGTAATTGCGCTTTAGCTGTCTTAACAACAGCCAAAAGAAACACACCCAGGGGCATCTGGGGCATTATTGCTACTTCAGTGACAAGGTGGTGTTTGGAAAAACTGAATTCATGAGGGTAACCTTTCCTTCACGGTAGTTAGCGCCCTCCCTTACACAATTTTCAGCCCGGAAAAGGCGGGTCATCCTTCAAAAATGTCTCGCGCTCTGCCGCATCACAGTAATTGGTCATAAAAACAGTCTCTAAAACTGCGGAATGAAGGCATAGTGGTTTTGATTCTAGGCGATCGTATTGGCGTGTAGAAGGCTGTTTTATATCCGGAAACAAAGATATAAAGGAAACTAAAGTGTTCCGTAACATCATCGACGTCGTACAAGTACATCAAGGCGACAGATTGGAGGCGCTTATCCACAAAGACAGCTACCCGACCAACCCCTCAAGTAAACACACCCACCTCTAAGGATTAACTGAACTTCTATATAACACTAGCCTGAAAAAACATCTTGGAGGATGAAAACTCCCTACATGCAGAGACTAAACAATGGTGCGATCATTACAAAAAGTACTGGCGCTCAGTATATGTGGTGAATGACGTTGACGGTGCCCCAACGGTTGTGTCAGTGAGGACCGGTGTCGCTGTGGTTGACTTCTTGTCAGCAACTAAAGCCACCCCCATCGCAATCGCCATCGAGATCACAGCAATGATTTGCGATCGGTTTTCCTGCGTCGCAAGATCGATACAAAGGCCAAAAAGCGCAATGAAATTTGTGTCTTGGCAGAAGAAAAGCTCAAGACAATGATGCACCACGTCTCCCGAGCTTTTCATGAGAAGGTCTTCTCAGATAGGAGACTGAGCTCATCCTCGACGAATACGACAAGTGTGTGAGTATTGAAAATCAGATACACTCAAACGCGCAAGCTACAGTTGTAAGTGACAATGCCGCAAAACACTAGTTGATTGCCCATGAATCTCATGAAAAAAATCTTCGCGGCTGGAAACAGATACGGTAGAAACGATGGAACCGCGACGACTGGATTTTTGGAACAAGACCTTCCTGACCGAGAGCCGATTGCCAGCGCGCACCCGTCATACAGTGCGGTTTTCAATAAGACCATACCACTAACGCTTCCTTAACTTCAGGTCACACTGGCGAAAACAAACTGTTAGAAGAACTCACAAAAGCTATGTTAACGGTCTATTATTTTTAGTGTTTTACCTGATTTTTAGTGCCGTCAAGAGAACGACAGCTGCTTCATGTGCCATCTCCCTTTTTCGGTATAGTAGAAGGTAGTAAACTACCAGTAACATGGTTTGCATCGCGATCCTGCTTTGTTGTAAACCCTAGCACGACCAGAGCTGACACAATGTCATTATAGTCACCACATGTATAAATGTATCAACAAGGAAGTACCCGGTGCACATTTCGCAGAATGGTGTTAACATAACGCTTCCAAAACTCCCAGGTTTTGCCGGCATCGGGGGTTCTTAGCCTGTCGCGACACATACGTTTTCCTCGCGTTGTAGTAAGTCTAAATGCCCCATATTACAACTTGGGGTTGAAAAAGGTTTTGGAAGGCTCGGCGACAACTGAAAAGTTCCCTGGCATTACCGAGTATGCTTCTTCCCCAACGTCTGAGCCAAAATATCCCTTATACATTAGCTGGAGCAAAATTACTTGGTATTGCTGATTCCAAACACCCCTTGTTCATGTGTGTATTTGGGGATGGGGTAGGGCAAACCGTAGAGCGAACAAAAATGTTTTTCCTAGGTTTAAATCTCCCATCGTTGTTCCGGATGGGTTTGCTGATCCTTAGTTCTATTTACATCTACTTAGAATTTGACTGGACTGAAATCTGACCATAGAATAATTTCAATGGGCTATGAAGAAGAAACGATTTGACAAACAAAACCATGATCAACAGAAATCATTGTATCAATATTTAACAACTTTCGGCAATATATCCGGAGTTAATCGAATAAAAAAAAAAAAAAACTTGTAGCGATATAATATTTATAGGTTATCTCATTTGTATGGGAAATTATCAACGAGTTTTTCTGAGTTATACCGCACGAAGCTCTGATAAAAAAAAAGAGTTCATATTTTCCCATACAAATGTTGTAACCTTTTTATTACATACTCATTTTGATTTTCTAACTAATGCCCAATAATTAAAAGAACACACTGCAAGAAACAAAGTAAATGAATTTGTGCCGGATTCCAAAGTCAATACACAACTGTAGGTTCAACAATACAGTGAAAGTATTCGAGCGCACATATCACCGCCCAGCGACCTTTGAACTTTGTAGCGTATAGCGCGCTCAGTCAATCGTTTCAACTTAAATCTCGTTTGGATTGTGAATGAATGCACCTCGAAACAGCTTTTCCAATTGGTCTGGAATGGAGGGATTTTATTTTTCTGTCGATCCAACATAATTCTGCTTTTTAGTTGGACCAGATTTATTAGCTGGGTCAGTTCCGTACGGTGAATATATGACTTAAGGGACTGGCCTTTATGCAGCTGCACATGTGTTTCTGTTCTGTCATTGATTGTTTGGAATCATAAGATGAGAAAAATATTAATATTTTTAATTCAAATTCTCAAATAGACGCAGGATTAAATTTTGTTTGCTAGCGAATATCTAATTGTTTTCGTTTTTAGTGCAGTAACTTCTCCTTTGGAATATGATTTCTGTTGGAAATGTAAAGTATTTGCACACCCTCCCATTTGTTTAGACTCCCCTTTCAGTTTTAAAAGCAAAAAGCACAGAGAATATTAAAAAATGCACAAAACGCGGTCATTTTATTTACCTGATTGTCGCCAAGGGGCCCATGACACTGTCAAATTGTTGGCATTCCAAATCGAACGGGAGTTTCTCTAATAACACGATCACCATACTTGTATGGGCGAGTCCATGTTTTCAAGCGACAGATTCGACGTAGTTCACCCTCTTTTATATCTCAATAATTGCGTTGATTTTGGAACTACACCTGTTTCAACACATGTATAAAAGAGTTTATCCCTTTTATTTGTTCTTTTTATTAATAGAAATATTAACACTAGACATTGCAAATATTGGACGCAGACGTACACATATTTTTTTTTACCGAAATGGACTATTCCAGAAACCAGAAAAGCACAGTGAGCAAGCAGCCTCTCTGCTTGTTTACAAAGAGAGCTTCCATTTGGTTTTTGAACCGAACATAAGTTAGCAGTGTCAGAGATCCCCTGGCGACAATCAAGTTAGAAATTATAAATTGATGAATGAAGCGACTAAGTTTTGCGCAGCGGGATTGGGGTGGGGGACAGCCCATTTCGACAGTGGATATAAGGCTTCTTCGTCATCTTGGCTTACTGACTCTGATGCTCTTGCTTTTCTGCCAAATCCAGACTTTTACAGCTGCATTGTATTTTTCGAATTTATTGCTTGGATTGACTTGCAAAATGGGCCGTATCTGAGGCAGACCGGATAGCCCTTGCAAAATGGGCCGTATCTGAGGCAGACCGAATAGCCCTTGCAAAATGGGCCGTGTCTGAGGCAGACCGAATAGCCCTTGCAAAATGGACCGTATCTGAGGCAGACCGGATAGCCCTTGCAAAATGGGCCGTATCTGAGGCAGACCGAATAGCCCTAATATGACTGTCCGTGCTATTTTTATAGAACCTTGTGAGCACGGCTCCTTTCCTGAACCATTCAATTTGCGAATAAGTATAAACATTTCTCCCAAATAACTCTTTAAATTATCAGAATGGTATTTTTTCAATATTGAGTGTCTCACGTTTGTTGTGAACATTGCGGATATCATGGTTAGTCGTTTGCTTGGATGAAAGTTTCTTCTGTGGCTCACTAAACTCATCCATATCGTCAACTTTACCATCTCTAATTTCAAATGGATCAAAATGCTTCTTTAAATCTAATAAATCAAAATCTCCCTCGTCTGCTACATGAGCGTAAATTGTTTGTTTAACATTTTTTAGACACAGGTGTTATGATGTATGAAGCAACGTGTATGGATAGAATAATGCATGATTCTGACAATGTAAAGTTAATGGAGAAAACAAAGAGCATATAATAAGTGTTGTTCTTTTTTTTTTTTTTTTTTTTTTTATAAAAGAATAAAATATAGCTAGAATCCTTCCTGTGGTTAGGTTTAAGAGTTTTAATCAGAGTTGTTTCCCTTGGACCATTACTCTTAATTTGTTGGCGTTGCGCGTTTACTGCGAACACCTGACGCAAACATACAATGAATTTGGATATATGGCTGTTTACTTAGCACCAAAATGTGAGGACACAGCCAAGCGACATTTTGTAAACAGCCCGATACGTACGCGTGAGCTAGTGTGACGTCTTTATGTGAAATAAAAATTGCTGAATGAAAAAAGACCTTTTAAAAAGTGTGGTATGTTTGATACATGTGTTTTAAGTGTCATTTATATTACTCAAGGCCATTTTATATTGCGCGTAGTGTTTCACAGCCCCAGTTGTAGTTAAGCAATTAATTAACAGCGGAAGTTTGATAATTGGACAATTGATAATTGATAAAACCAGACTCCGACTGGGACAGGTGTCATTTATATTATACTGGAGCGTTGTATGAAACAGCTCCAAATGTGGTCCAGCAATTAACAGCGAAAGTTTGATAATTGATTGATAATTGTCCATAAAACTCAATTAAGTTGATTGCTGTAATGAATAATAATCTGACAATATTGCAATGAATCGAAGACTACTCTCTCTCTCTCTCTCTCTCTCTCTCTCTCTCTCTCTCTCTCTCTCTCTCTCTCTCAGGGTCTGGGTGGTCTCTCAAAATTTGCCTTGGAATCATTACAATTTCCATGTGATGTCAGTTGGGTAAACCAGCATTGCCAATCACCATTGCTATACAGCTCTCGAGCGTGAAGTTTTTTGGATTGATTTCTGATTGCGTGCATTATTCAGCATGGGAAGGACGTGTGTTGTTAGTGGCTGTAGCAGAACGAGTACGTCCTCGCCGTCTCATCTTTTCAAAATATATGCATCCCACCCCTCAATTAAATAAACAAAACTGTAGAGTATATTGGAGGAGGATTTTTCATATGCAGCCACTATGTGTAAAAAAAAACTTCATAAGATTGTCTTGGTAAAACATGGTTCTCTTCAATAAGCATGTCTTGGTAAAACTTGATTCTCTTCAAAAGCATGTCTTGGAAAAATGGTTCTCTTCATAAGCAAGTCTTTGTAAAACAATGTTCTCTTCAATAAGCTTTTCTTGGTAAAACATGGTTCTCTTCATAAACATGTCTTGGTAAAAATGGTTCTCTTCATAAACATGCCTTGGTAAAACATGGTTTTCTTTATGGTTCGTTGTCCAGAACTTTATTATTTTAAATTAACCATAATTGGAAAAAGATGTTAACTTAAACTGCGATTTAAAAAAAAAACAGAGAAGATGGGATCAAATAGCGAAAGAGAAGGATTTAAGTAAGGTGGTGCTAAACGAGTGTGTGCAGTCACAAATAAGGTGGTGCTAAACGAGTGTGTGCAATCACATCATCACTCAATTACCATCATTTTTGTATTATCACCTAAAAGTCAAATGAATATAAAATTTACTGAATCCGTACATCCCTTTCAGAGAGAGGGAGAGGAATGAACTGCTTTCAGATTTGCGTTTGACATATAACTAAAAACAACACATAAATTCAAGGCAGGGTCCGACTGGAGATCTAGCTCTTCCCCGGAAATCGCCTGCAATTTCAAATTTTGGGGGTCCACCAGTCTCTAGACCGAAAGAGAGACAAGCAGAGAGATTAGTCTTGCAATCAGGACAGTTTTGTCACATTATTTTTCATCTCAGCAATAAATTGAATCGAGCTATTACGGATAATTATATCTAATATATCATCTCCAAGCCCCGTTTCCCTTTAAATTTATGCATCTCATGGTAAATCAATGATACAACGTACAAATAATACATATTATTTACAATGGAGTTAAAGACGATTGAATTTTTGTTTAGGTTTTATTGGTACTATCGTTGACTTTTATACACGTTGTTGTGCACAGTTCCACCAAGGAAGTAACAAGCTTGCGCGTAAATTAATATTCAAGTCTACTTTTTGATGTTTAGCTGGTTTCTATAGTAACCGTCTGAATGAATTGCAAGCAGTAGTCTTTGTATGGTTGATCGATCTGGCTTGTGATGTGTCATATAATAACATAAGTCAGTAACTATTTAATAATGCATTACCAGTTAATAATGTGATATATCGTTGATTCAGTGTAAGCTAATTAAAGACTTTGTCATTACTACTATATTAATGAAGTATTTCATGTCCATAATAGCAAGCCACCGGAGATTTATCCGCTACGCTCCTTTATCAAATGTTCCTGCCTGTCCAAAGATCTCGTTTCTCATGACTATGCACAAAACTGCTAACCAATCACTGCAAGCGCTAGTACATTTTTCTCGTCGTTGTCACCCAACATCATCTTTCTTGGTGTTTGACTGAGCGAATCAAAGTTTTTCTTCTAGCACAGTCACTTATGGATTTATAAAATAGATATTTTTAACTGGTGTGTCTGAGGAGATTGTTACATCGTGCGGTTGATGTCGTATTTTGTTTATGTGAACTCATGACTAACGAGAAAATCTCGGCACAGCCAGCCACGGGTGATAAAGGTAGGTAAAGCAACTAAAAGCTGTCATGCAGTCACCCGTTTCCGACTGGAAATTCCATATGATGATTTCAAATTCTATACAAATTGGAATGTTCTATATACTTGGCAAAATATGTGGAATGAAAGCCTTATGAACAAGCTTCAAAAAATGAAACTCATCATTGGAGAGTGGCATTTATCATGTACAACAAATAGTAGAGATGGAG
This sequence comes from Megalonaias nervosa, assembly GCA_016617855.1. Taxonomy (NCBI): domain Eukaryota; kingdom Metazoa; phylum Mollusca; class Bivalvia; order Unionida; family Unionidae; genus Megalonaias; species Megalonaias nervosa. The sequence goes on along the minus strand of JAECUM010017549.1, from coordinate 54,754 downwards.
TGGTATTTTGCCGATCACGTATAGGATTCACAAACTTGACTCATACTTACCTCCTGAAGGATGACCCTATACCGGAGCGTGAATCTTGTCAGTGTAAGAGTGGAATACCTTCTTGAACTTTATATGTTGTACTACCTGAGAACAATTTGGACTTTTTGCGATAATGTGGTTTAAATAAAATATTTTACCCTATCTTAGGGATTTTATATATTTCAGGGTGCTATTCGTTCGTGTGTAGGTATACTGCTTTTGTTCCATGTTAAATGCATGGAAGGTGGTCTAATGATGACGACTGCCTTCGAGTGGTCTCCAGGAGTACATGGTATCAATAGAGATCTGACACAATTATGCCTAGCAGAAAACACTATTGCCTGGATGGTATGCTGCTTGCTGAGGACAAATTTTATGCCAAGTCTGACGGATCGAGCCTCTAGTCCGTGTCAGGCTTTTAAATCCATGTCCGCATATTAAAAACCACCTTGAAACAAATTTTCATCAGTTAGTTTTCTGGTGCAAACCCATATCAATATGTCATTCCGTTTAGGAGGATTAGCAATAGCAAGGTTTTGAAGATGGCTGCCGTGGTATCCATTTTTTATTTCAGATCGGCTCCATTTTCATTTTGTACCAACTAGACACCATAAGACGTCTTCTTTGGAGAAAAAAAAACCCAACTCAGTCTGACTTTCCATCTAGGGGAGGAGTAGCGATTAGATTTTCAAGATGGCCACTGTAACGGTTATGTTGGATATCAGATCTGCACAATTATTATTTAAGACCAACTCTCCGTTCAAGAGGAGAAGCGATAGCATGATTTTCAAGATGGCTGTCGTTGTGGCCATGTTAGACATCAAGTATGCACAATTTTCATTTAGGACTCACTCGACATCAAAAGATGTTTTTAGTAAAAGAAAAAAGAACAGGTTGATATGACCATCCATTCAAAAGGCGTGCCGATAACAAGTTTATAAAGATGGCTACTGTGGCCGGCAAACTGAAAATCTGTGCAGCACCATTTGCATTTAGGACCAGATTAACTTTTGCCATCCCATAAGCTCTCTTAGTCTATGAGCAGAAGAGCTAAAAATTAGCGCATATTGATTAATTTTTCTCTTCTGCGAAAATGTCACCGCTTGATTGCAGGTTCTATTACGTCATATACAAATCATCTATTGATGCTCCCAGTCGGGCACCATTATAACAAATATATATTACACCGTGACATGTAACCCATTCGTCAGATATTACCATTTACATTATTGTTTATGTTATTTGCCAAAATCTTCCAAACATATTTGCTTCACTGAGAAATCAGTTTGGTTCGATCGAATGGAGCTGGCTAGATGAATGTTCAAATATTAACTGTTTGAAGATCACACTATAGTTGATACATTCATGTAATTATTCCCCGTTCATCTATTTGTTCTTATTATTCACTGCATACTTCTTGGACTAAATAAGCAGTTTATCGTTTTTATCTCAATCTTTTGTTTGTTTGGTTTTTTTAATGCTTTTTGTCAGAGATTAAAGGCACTTAATTTTGAATCGCTGATTTCTCTTTTCGTCGTTTAATCTGGAACAATTCACACAGTTACGGAGGGAAGATGACAACAGTTAAAATTATTGACTAATTATCAAAGGGCACATCTTTGCGTAGTCTAAGGTGATACGCGGATTAAAATCGGAAATAAAGACTGTGAAACGTCATCCCATTTTTTATCTGTATCATGAGACTTTGCTGCCAGACAGTATTAACAAAGCATGTGTTATATTCATACCTTACATGTAGCATTTCTTTTTTAAAGGATTTTTTAAAATTACGGAAAGACAGTATAAATATATATTTTTACCAGCTTTTACATACCCGTCATCGAAACAGCATATTCATTGTATTCAAGTGTGTATGTTTAATTCACCTGAGAAGAACTTAAATATCTTCTTCAATTCAAGCTTTACGCATAATCGTTTCCACCGAGGTTAATGAACATCGATCTATTTAAATTTTATCCGCCCCTAAACCCATTCGGAAGTTCCGTTCCCGCGAAAAACTATACTGGTGAGGCGCGGCAGGAAAAGAAGGTTCGCCAATAGCAAATTTTATTCTCGACAACTGCTTATTAATGTTATGTTCGTTACAAATGTTTATTCACTTCAGCCTTTGTTTATTTCTTTATTGTTGTTTTGTCGTTTGTTTTTTTTTTTTTTGTTTTGTTTGGGTTTGGGGGGGGGGGCTGGGAATTGCTAAATGCCGCCGGAATTTTGTCGCCCCGTAAAATTGACCTCCCTAGGCCTTGGCCTGGTCAGCATGTGCGGAAATATGTCACTGTTAATGATTATATTTATGAAGTACCAGATTAAAATGTATGACAGATTTATCTATCTTCTGACATGTTGCCACGATAGAACAACACAAGTATGAGAATTTGTCGTCATCTCTACATAACCACGTTAACTCAGTCCAATCGGTAACCGGTTTTTGTTGGGGGTGGGGTGGGGTTTAACGTTAGGAATGCCTTACTCACTAATTATTAATGTATTAACATGTAATACCTCAGAAAATAAATAACTAGCAGAAAACTGCATATTTTTAAAGCAGAAAGCATATGTATGCTGGGCCGACAAAGGGGGGGGGGGCGGGGCAACCGAGGGATATATCCCCGGGGCCAGGGCCCGTAAGGGGGCCTAGGCCGAACAACATTTTTTAATTTTATAACAGTAATATTTTGTTTGAACAAGAACTAGGAGAGGCCCGGGTGTTTCTTACCCCAGAGTCCGTGATCGCTCTCTTCGGCCCTGTCTGTACGTATATATATATGTAGGCATTTGTTGATCTTTATCGCATATGTACCAACGTACGTACCTACTTATGTACTTATGTGAGGACCTTCTTACGAATGTAAGTATATAGGTATGTATATATGCATGTTTGTGTCATTTTTTGCTTTTTCTAGCTTGCTTGATTGTTTTTTAACTGCTTGTTTGCATACATTAATGTCTGGACAAAATGCGGAGGAAAGATGGAAGTGTTTCATTGATTGTTCTGTTTTATGCTTCCTTGCTCCTTTTATTATATGGATTGATGATGGAAGCGAGGAAAGGAACTGAATATTTTTCCCCGTCTGTATACTCTATATCTCATCTGCCTAGGCGCAATGCCGTATTACCCATTAAGCACACTAAGCATGTGATTAGGACACCAGCCCAACAGGGGCACCAGAAAAAAAAATTGAAATTAATTGTTGATGATAAAATTGAATGAATTGTATGTGACCATTTCGATCTGCGTGTACGAGTATTATTATTTAAAATGATGTCAACCCTGGTATTTTCCCACCTTTTTAGTTTTTAATATTGTTTCATTTTTTGTTTTATTTTTGTTGGGGGGTTGGGGTTGGTGGGGGGTAGTTTCACGTTTTGTAGAAGTGGGGCACCATAATATTTTCAGTGCTTAGGGCCCTGGAAGGCCTTAATCAGGCCCTGACTGAGCTTATATCTGAGCGTGTAACTAGGTAGATAGACAGTTACTTGTACATAATGGTTGGTAGATTGGTGTTAGATTTGATCGACGGATGGTATATTTACATATCTTCGATTGTTTCCATGTTTGCATCGTCTGATTATATGTGTTCCATTGATATGTATAAAGAAATGCATGTATTTGAAGTAATATCTGGTATTTATCAGTTCTGGGGAAGGTTACCTTTGAGACACATTTTATGAAGAATTCCAATCGATAATCCAGTCCGAAAACAGGAAAGGAATTAACTCATAATACATAGATATTTATACGCTATTTCTGCGGAAAAAGCACGCAATCAATGACAACGTCTTCGACTGTAGATAATTAAGTTACGATTTGAATTGCGCAAATTATGTAAGGCTTCGTCGCCTTGTATTAAAATCTCTTTCTTGATAAATTACTTAAAGAATTAAATTCAATCAAACGCTCGGCAAATATCCAGCTTAATCAGTGTTTTTCTCTGGCAAATTTGTCTGTTTTTAATATAGTTATATTTGAGGAAATAATCCACCAGGCGAAAATGTATCAGTACACTTGTGTGAATTAGTGAAGACATGAGAAAGAAAGAAAAAATGTTGAAAGGAAAAACGCCGCATCTTTTAGGTAAATGTCTGGCTTGCCCTTGAAGGCAACCAGATAGGGCAAAACCAGTCCGATAAATTAGCCCCCCACCCCCACCCCTAACAACTGTGTTTATACTGATGGACTATTTGTGGGTCTGATAACAGCTATTACTAAAATCGAGAAATCGTTTGCAGACAAACCTGTCCGCAACATATTGGTATATATTTTAAACACTTGCCGGTATTACTTGCGTCTCTTACCTACCGTCGATTGAAGGGTCCTGTTGGCGATGTGTACAAAATATTTTCGGATCAAATGCCATATTTAACGACTTGCAAATCCACGTGGAATAGCACAACCTTATGTCCCGTGGACATTTTAAATTTCCTGCTATATGTGGCTGTTACCAAGTACCGGTAATTATTTAAACTGTATGATGCTATTAGCATGCATCTAAACTGTTAATTTCAATGAACTGATGACATCACACCAACAAATCGTCCATCAGTATCAACAGAGATTCTGGGGTCTGATTTATCGGACTAGAGCGAAACGATCACTGTGCGTTAGAACGGCATTGTCATGTGACATGACAAAAGGGTTTGCGGTGGGGATTGGTCTAGCTATAGCCTATCATTATTAATGCCTATCATTATTAAGGTACGTTTCATCTCTGTCATTGCCATTATTATCACGATAATTGATTATCTTCTTCATTTATCGTTGAGGAAGAACTTCAAATGACTTAAAGCAAGTGAAGTCAGTGGCGTCACTACGGGGGTGCGGACCGCACCGGGTGACACCATCAGAGGGTGATACCAAAATGACTGGCTATAAAATTTTTGAATTTTTATGCAGGAAGGAGGTCCATGGGGGTGACACCATGAGGTACCGCACATGACTGTCTATACAATTTTTGTGCAGGAAGGGGGTCCATGGAGGTGACACCATGAGTTACCGCACACGACTGTCTATACAATTTTGTGTGCAGGAAGGGGGTCCATGGGGTGACACCATGAGTTACCGCACTGCGGGCCCGTTTCACTAAAGTGCGTAAGCTGCGCGTAACGTACGTCTGGCGTAAGTTACGCAAACGACCTTACTTAAGCAGAATCTACCCATTTCACTAACGTTCCGTTAATTACGCATTAACGTAAATACTCGCGTAACTTAAGGCAGGCACCTAGCTGGCGTATGTTTTGCGAAAGGAAAAAATGGCCGCTGTTATCATCTTCGGACTGAATAAAAATAAAAATATCGGACGAAATTTGCGATGCCAAACGTGTGTTCCGGGACAGTACGCAGGTCCTGAATAGTTTGTGTGCTCACAGTTTAACATCAAGATATTGCTTTCCAAGAGACATTTTTCTGCAACCGACAGATTTGGTGTGAGATGATATACAGAGTCCAACACTGAGATCTCATCTTATACCCGCACATATTCAGGTTTGTATTTTGCCTCATAAATTTAAATTTAAATATGCCACTCGTAAATAACCTGCTAAAAATAGCATTTACTTGCCCAATGAGAATCGGCTAGCTGGCAGGGGGTTAAGTGGGGTATTATTTTGGTCTGGAAAGAATACTCATTATGCATCGTGTGTGTGTGTGTGTGTGTGTGTGTGAAATAGAGCATTAACTTAAAGCTATTTAAACGATACAATTAGTAATATACAAAAAGCATGCCGAATTGCTTTTTAATTAGCTTTTCATTTAACATTGTATATAATTAAGTCTTTACAACGGTTCGTCTTGACACTGGCAATTTATTGTCTCTCCTCCCAATATTCTTTTTTTCAATGCAGTGATTTAATTGTACAACAAAGGACCACATACAGCTTCCCCTGCATTGCAAAACATAAATATATATCACTACGATGCATAAAGATGTATCATAAATATCAAAGTAATAAATAGCAAGTTGAAGACCATTGACAATTTATTATCCCAAACGAGACTAACATTTTTTTACCCCCCTCCAATAAAAAAACCACTACTAAAATTTGCGACAACACCAAATAACTACATATGTACTAAAAATATAAAATATACTATAGATAAGGTTATTTCGTATAGATAATATTTTTTTGTATCTTTCGTGTTTTATTGATAAACGTCCGACTCCTGTACTTATAACCAAATGATTTTTTTTTTTTTATGGGTTAGGTGGGATTTGGTTTACCAGTATTTAATTAACATTTCAAATTGCTCATTAAGACACTGACAAATGTGGGCTGTAACCCAATTCTAGTTACCGATAAGTATACCTCTTGAACTATTAGAGGCTCGATTAGGGGAATGTATAAGCATGTGGTTCTCATATACGTGGTATTTGTTTTATACCAAATTAATTATATTATTTCAGCGATATATGTTCTTCCACTTTGATTATCATAAAAATGAATTTTTGTATGTAATAAAAAGCTAATGTTAACAGTTTACACTTTAGACTGTTTTTTGCAATTTCCCAGAAAATTTCATACATTTCTTTATATAAAAAAATAGTTATTGCAATTTCATGGACAAATGCATTCAGTTCTTAAAAAATAAAAATTAATTATCAATTTTTGTGTCCTTTAATGTGCATCTTCTTTAGATGTAATATAATATTTTCTTTAACAATGCCCCCTCCCCAAACTTATTGATGAACTTAACTGAGATGGCAAGATAGCCTAAAGGAAATGAAATATACATACATAAATATAGGCAGTAATACTGATAAGTAAATCTGTCGGTGTATCTATTTCTTTCTAACGATTCTAAGTGTGAGGGTGGGATAGGGAGGTATTTTTTTAAAATAAGATACAACTTCTGTCATTACACTTTTGAAATCAAATGACTCTCTTTAACCCTGCTCAATTGTCAATGTGTAGCATTGTAGGCATCACAACGGCCCACTGACCGCTCAAATCAACACCAGGCTTGGTTACCCCTTCTCTATTGTCAGTGTGTATCATAGGGCAAATGTATAGTAGACATCACAATGGCCCACTGACCACTCAAATCAACACCAGGCTTGGTTACCCCATCCCTATTGTCAGTGTGCATTGTAGGGTAATTGTATAATAGACATCACAATGGCCCACTGACCACTCAAATCAACACCAGGCTTGGTTACCCTATCCCTATTCTCAGTGTGCATTGTAGGGTAATTGTATAATAGACATCACAATGGCCCACTGACCACTCAAATCAACACCAGACTTGGTTACCCCTTCTCTACTGTCAATGTGTATCGTAGGGAAAATGTATAGCAGACATCACAATGGCCCACTGACCACTCAAATCAACACCAGGCTTGGTTACCCCATTTCTATTGAATGTGTCCATTAGAGGGGCTGATGTCAATCATATAGCAGATATGGGCCCATTGACCACTACAATCAACACCATGTAGGGTTTTCACAGCTCTGCTGACAGTGTCAATCAGACGGGCAAATGTCAATAAGCTATTATGCAGCAGATATTTCAGTGGGGCATTGACAACTCAATTTAACACCAGTCCAGGTTAGATGACTACCTATTGGCATTTTGCCATGTGTGATTGGTCCGAAACAGTCAGAAACCTATTAATCTCTTACTATAAACATATATGATTGCAAATAATAGCAATGTATATACCAAAAATATCTCGATGTTTCATTCTTCACCATTTAATAAAATTAATATATGTGTTTCAAGAAAATATTGTTATGACTTTATGGTCTTTCATTAAGCAACAGAAAAGAGCGAAAACCATCAGGTTGTGTAAAATTCAACAAATGATTTATTTCCCTAGAATGCAAAGTGAAAATTTAAAAAAGAACTTCCAGTGTTGTGAATTAAATCCCAAATAGTCCTAAACGTTATATCTGCAGTCCAAACATATGAAGTTCCAATCGAATTCCAGTGTTGTTCCAAATAAGTTCCAGTACTGAATGTGCTGATGTGCCTGTAGTCACTACAATTCCAAATTAATGTTTTAGTCTAATAATAATATTGAGCACAGTGAATAGTAATTCCAACAAAACTAAAAACACAACAATAAGTCTGATTCTGCTTCAGATCTTAAGGCAAAAATAAGTAATTGTTTTCAAGCAAACATTATATAAAATCCCATGACACAATAATATAGCCAGGATGCAAATCAGTCTCGTCTCTAAAATATTTAAAGTTTTCAGCAAGTTTAAGAATTTCCAAGTGAAAAACCATGTCCTAGACTCGGATTCAAACAAGCATGTCTGCCTCCAAATATAATGATCTGAGTATTTAACCTATACTCTTAGAGAAATATTAGTTATGTATTATCTTGTTTACAAAATAAATGTCACTGGTCAGGTACACCATGAACCTGGCTTTGGGCATGGTCAAGTAAAACTTAAGCTGTATATAATATATAATCATTTAGAAAAGCCAGCAAACAATATAAATTAAATATACATAACAATATATTATGCAAGACTAAATCTTAAGGTATTTATTTATATATCACCACAACTGTAATATATACATAAATACAACTACACACTATCTCTTTATTACACACACACACACACACACACACACACACACACACATGTACAAATGAATACTTGCAGAAATAACAGTAAGTTATAACTGCTCTTAAAGAATAGAAATTTATGAAATGGTAAATAAATCAGGCAAGTACATAAAAAATGATAAATTATTTATTCCATTCATTAATACTGTATTAATAATCATAATAATCAATGCACATGATGATATTCAGGTGGTGTCTACAATATTAACAAAATTTCATTAATATCTGTGATAAGATGCTGACTTAGTTGCACTCAAAAAATTGTGTCAGTTTATTTAATATTGCCAACCCTAGTGACGCCACTGAGTGAACGGTCGATTAAAGTCACTGAAGTAGCCACATACAGTCATACATGCTTTTCTTCATAGAGGGTCGTTTATCGAGGATGTGGTAAGGGAAACATTCACTACATTGATAGCGATAATTATTCCAACAGTCAGAGCACGGGGTGTTATACTCTCTGAATTCTGGTTATAATTTTCACAAAAGAATTCTGAATAGGGGTTCATTTTTCTGTGTATGGCACGGGTAGAAATTGAACCCAGCCGACAGTGGAATTTCATTGTCACCATATATCCTGTAGCCAGAAGTATAACAGATGAGATAAAATGAAATAATATCATAGAACACAAAATGGTCACTACACTTGTTACCCTATTTGTATTGTCAGTTTTTATATTTGGCTATATTCACAACTGAATTGTGTCAATCTCTGCTAGCTTCTTTCTTTTAGGGTAAGTTCATAGCTTGACTGGCTACTATTTAGTCCACATACGTATTTCCAACAGTGGGTTAACTTATATTCTTAATTTAGTTGAAAACTACTCGGACGTTTATCATGACTGCATTTCATAACAACATAAACATAAAATATAAAATTTCAGGAAATTGTCTTTAGACTAATATTTTAATAATAATTTAGAGATTTTATATGTATGAATATATACAAAATTCAGCCGTACCCATTATTTTCAACATTAGTGTCCCTAACCCTACTAGACGGTGGGATGAATGATAATGAGTGCAGGAGTGTGATGGGAGCTGTAAAAAAAAAAAAGGGGGTGGGGGGTCTGCTTACTTTAACCAAAGGAAATTGAATTTGGTAGTCACGTCATAAGGGAATAGTGAAGTTGTCTAAGAATCGTTTCAGTGTTTTAGTTTTCACAGTTAGTGCCGACAGGTCATAATTATTTATTTTAGCTGTGTTTATTTTTACAACGTATTTATATATCTTAACAAACTCATTATAATTTTAAGCTGCACAGAAAACGTACTTTGCATCATGTATGTACTGGTAGATAATGTTACGACGCAAATGGGATATTGTATTCTGAGACAAGTTTCTGCAAATGTAACTATTTTCTAACATCTTTACGGGTTTTTGAAGATGTTTTGAAACTGCTCCAATGAACACATAGTAAACAATGTATCCATTTCACACTGTTGTACATCCTAGAGGCGGTACTGTTTTAGTAGGCTTTTTGTGGGCGGGGGTCTTTGCTTTTATTTGCTTTGGTTGTTTGTTTTTGTTGTTTTATTTGTTTATTTGATTTTGTTCTCTGAAAAAGTCAATTATCCAGCATGTGAAGATGATTCAGGGAAGTTTCTCGTTCTTTTTTTATTAAAAAGGATGCAAGTGTAAATAGAGGGTCAACTCCCAAGTAATAGAATATCATTTGATTGTCCTTATTTGTTTGTTTTTTCTTTATGTTGTTGTTGTTGTTGTTGTTGTTGTTTTTTGTTTCAACATTCACTAGTTTGGATTAATTATGTGAAAATTTGGGCCGGAATTTAAATAACCTTTTGTTTTATTTATTACTGTGGATAATGTTATGTTCCGTAGTCATACTATCTGAGTGACTCTTGAATCATTCATAAGCCATATATAATTTCAAAAGCTAAATTTGATATTGGTTATTGTATTTTATTTGGAGCGTGGACGATTTCCTTAAATTTCAAACACAGAAAAGTGTTTCAAGCGTTTCCTCACTACGAATGAAAGTCTACGAAATTTACTGTATTTGTACATAATTTGTCCATCACTTTAAAGTGAGTTTACTGAGATGGTATAGTAATTGTATGATTTGCAAATGCAACACAATGCGGGAGTACGCCTGTAAAATATTACATATATTATGCCAATTCGGATGCCTCTATCTAGTTTGTTTTATGCGTCATCATATGTGAGACACATGAAATTTTCCATAAATTTATATCACGTTTGATCAAGCTCTTTCAAATAAAAAGAAATAATTCATGACGAAATCTAATCGTGATACTAGAAAACAACAAATTTGTGTAATAGGTTCTTAGAAAGTTATCATTTTCGATTTTTCTTTTCCAAGGACACTCTCGAACATTAAAAAAACAAAAAAAAAACCAACAAAAACAAACAAACATGTTTGTGGGGGCTTTTAATTTAAAATTCGAAAAGCAAGACAACGTACAGTTAGTTACATGCAAATAATAGCCAGATAAGTTGAGCAGCAACAGCAATACGGATCTTAGTGCCGTACAGCTAGTCAAAAAATAGCCAAATACATTGAACAACAACAGCAGTACTGGTCTTAGTGCCGTACAGTTACGGGCAAATAATAGCCAAATACGTTGAGCAGCAACAGTAATAGAGGCCTTAGTGCCATACAGTTAGTTACAGGCAATTAATAGCCAACTACATTGAGCAGCAACAGCAGTACTGGTCTTAGTGCCGTACAGTTACGGGCAAATAACAGCCATATACCTTGAGTAACAACAGTAATAGAGGCCTTAGTGCCGTACAATTAGTTACATGCAAATAATAGCCAAATACGTTGGGCAGCAAAAGTAATACATGTCTTAGTGACTGTTTAATATTATATTAAGAATAAGATGACCGATAGGATCTCTGTTTCTTCCACATTTTCTTGTTTACTGGTATTAATAGGAGTTCCAGGTGACCGAATGGTCTAAAACGACCGCCTTTACCGATCACGGCCATCTTACCTCTGTTCCCGTGAGTCTGAGTTTCGGGCTTGGCCAACGTCGGGACATGAGAAAGTTTGCCAATAGTTTACCGTGGGTCGGTTGTTCTTACCGGATTCTTCCTACACTAATTCTACTGGCCGCCACGTCTTTGCGCTGAGAAATCGCGTTAAACTCAAATCGACGACAGCTAATATCATACAATTTATGCTTAGCACCACTGCTGAGCCGCTTTTCTCTATTCTATACGTATTTAATATCGAACCTGACAGACAGACAGACGGACGGATGGATAGATAGATAGATAGGAGATGGGTATATTATGCACGTCCCTACCGACAAATTGCACAAAAAGCATATTACTGTGTGCAAAAATATATGATAAGAATAGTTGATTCCGTATTGGAATCAAAATGTTTCAGCAGGTTTCACAGAGATGTATAGTTAATCAGGTACGAAAGAAAATCTGATTTTCTTCCGCTTTCTGGTCCATTATCGTTAAAAGCACAAATAGAATGCAAGATGTTGTAACTATATGTATACCATGAGAATTGAACACCTCAGACACCACTACTACTACTACTACTACTAATAATAATAATAATAATAATAATAATAATAATAATGTAGCTGCTTTCTTTAGCTTTCGTAACGGACGCTGGTTCCTGTTTATTTTGAAATTTGTGCAAACGAGTACGTACACTTCACTTTGTGTCTTTTAATTATCACTAGTTTCTACCATTATGCTGTTGTTTGCAACCTGCATGAAATTCGGTACAATGTCGTTAACTTTGTACTTATTTAGAACGATTCCAGAGAGATAATGAGACGATTTTTATGTGTCTAGACTGGCGCGATATTGATCTTTTGATAAAATGTACTCCGAATAATTTACGTCGGAGTAAATGCTTGACAAACAAACGGTGGAATGAAACATTAGTCACTGGCAAACTTATTAACTGCACACGCAGAAAAAGAAATGGCTGCATGCAAGCAAATTTTAGTATATACTGAACGTACATACGAATTCATATTGCTATGAACACGCTTTTAATGTCTGTGAACAGTCAGTCGGGAATGTAATTTATATCTGTACAAATTCGAAGTGAGTGTCAGTTATGTTTTATGTTGGTATCACATGACTATCGCGTTGACATTTTAGTTCATATATAATGTATTGACATTAAGAACACCCAATTCCGTGACAGTCAGTAACCTTTGTGCAGGTCATCCCTCTGTAGGAACGGTTGTCAATTGTGATGGCCTTATCGCCTTTTGGTTAAAAAATTGATCTTCTTGTGATGGAATGAAGCTTGGTCATTCCCCTTTAAACAGAGTAAAATAATAATTGCAGAATAGGAGTGTGTGTGTGATTAAGATTTTTAACGTACCTTTCAACAAAATTTTCAGCCATGTCGCTACGATGTCTACAGCGTGGCAGTCTAGTGATGTTTAGCACTGGGGCATCATGCCGCAGATATGTAGCATCATGTCTCACCCAGTCACAAGGACGACCAATCCTAACACTAACCTCTTAATGCTGAGCGCCTATCGAGGCAGCTGCTAGTACCATTTTTACAAGTCTAATGTATGACTCGTCCGGGGTTCGAACCTGCGACCTCCCGCATCCGAGGCTGACGCTCTAACCACTAGGACACCGGAGCGGTCTGCAGAATAGGAAGAACTCGATATACATGTTATTGCTCTGAGAACACTATCCAGGGACGAAGCAGAAAACTTCCCTGTTTGTTATTTCAAGAAACCAGGGATGTTAATAAGGAAATGATGTAGATCGCCAGATGCCCCAGCACGGGATGATTTGTAGTTTGTTTATCCGTAAAAAGATTTTGAGTCTTGGTCATGCGGGCACTATGTCCTATCACTTTTGTATAAACAAAATTTATAACCAGATGTTTGAAGGAACACCATTTTGGACCCAATTAAAGCATGATTTAGACAAATATCCTTTTAGCGTTTTATTTATATACGAAAACATGTTTTAAAAAAGAGAAAACTGTATTTTGTCGATCCTTATCCAAGCCAAAGTCCGGAAATCCGTACATGCTGACCATTACTTACACACCATCACGTCTTCTAGGGCAATCCCACTTAGAAATATTTCTGCCCCATTTATAAATTCAAGCTAGGATTAAGTTGGGTTTTGATGTGTGTGTGTGCGTGTGTGTGTGTGTGTGTGTGTGTGTGTGTGTGTGTGTGTGTGTGTCAAAGTCTATCCGGACAGATCAAGAGTCAAACTTCATGTCCAATATAATTAAACCATCTAAAGATGAATTGGACATGATGCAAAGTAAGTTATCTGAAGCCCAAGAGAGTGTACAAGAATTATTAGGTTTAAGTCCTTTTGAGTTGGTGTTTGGACACATGGTTTGCAGACTGTCCTTTTGAATTGGTGTTTAGACACATGGCCTGCAGACTGTCCTTTTGAGTTGGTGTTTGGACACATGGTCTGCAGACTGTCCTTTTGAGTTGGTGTTTGGACACATGGTCTGCAGACTATTGACAGTTTTAAAAGAGAACTGGTTATCTGCCCAGACAGAAACTAATCCGTTACACAGTTTGTCGGATGCTAGATACAGCCTCATTCGAGTGTGCGAAATAAACAGAAAGCTTTAGGAATATACAGGGGAGGATAAGGAATTACTTGATGATATAAGAAAGCAAGGTGACACAGATTTTACCTCGGGGATAATGTTTTGGACTTATATCAAAATTCTGTGCAATCCATTCAAACACTATTTTGTCCTTTACATCGAATAGCGCAATGCCGATGAAGCCGACTACATAGCATCACTCACAGGTCGCAAAAGGAGAACCAGTTGTGTCATTTCAGTATCCTCATAAAGTATCATGCTAACACCAGTTGTGTCATGTCAGTATCCTCATAAAGTATCATGCTAACACCAGTTGTGTCATGTCAGTATCCTCATGAAGTATCATGCTAACACCAGTTGTGTCATGTCAGTATCCTCATGAAGTATCATGCTAACACCAGTTGTGTCATGTCAGTATCCTCATGAAGTATCATGCTAAGGAGAAAATGACGTAAAACCTATGTGTATGGCACATGTAGTTGAATGGTCCTAGACTGATGACGATGATAATTCCTGTTATGTACAAGAGAAACATGTACATGACACCTATTCAGTCGCAAATTTAAAATGTTTTGATTTGCGTAATTGCAAGTGACCATTGGCAATGACATTCATTTCAAATGCGCGCTTTTTGGATCGGCGAATAAAGCACAGCTGATTATGAATCTGGTGACGAGCAAGTTTGGAAAGCTTTTGTGATGTTCTCATGCCACAGTAAAGACATATCTGTGCAGGTTAAAGTAGCAGCCATCATTCAGTCTCCTATCCTAATCAGTAAGAGATTGATAACATTCTAAGGCACGGTTGGGTATTACCAGAAATTTATCAGAAATTGTGGAACAACTAATTGGTCTACTAAAAATGATTGCGAAATATATCAGGATGGATGTTTACCAGTGCGAACTGCATCAGGATTGATGTTCGCCAGGAAGCATTCCAAAAGCGAAATACATTAGGATGGATGTCCACTAGGGAAGGATTCCAAATGCGAAATACACCAAGATGGATGTTCACTAGGAAAGGGTTACAAATGCGAAAAATACATCAGGATGGATGTTCACTCGGGAAGGATTCCAAATGCGAAATACATTAGGATGGATGTTCACCATAAAGCATTCCAAATGCGAAAAATACATCAGGATGTATGTTCACCAATAAGCATTCCAAATGCGAAATACATCAAGATGGATGTCCACCAGGAAGCATTCTAAATGCGAAAAATACATCAGGATGGATGTTCCCCAGGAAGCATTCCAAATGCGAGAAATACATCAGGATGGATGTTCACTAGGGAAGAATTCCAAATGCGAGAAATACATCAGGATGGAACTCACCAGGAAGGATTCCAAATGCGAGAAATACATCAGGATGGATGTTCACCAGGAAGCATTCCAAATGCGAAATACATCAGGATGGATGTTCACCAGGAAGCATTCCAAATGCGAGAAATACATCAGGATGGACGTCCACCAGGAAGCATTCCAAATGCGAGAAATACATCAGGATGGATGCTTCCTGCATTCCAAATGTGATAAAGGCTATTCTGTAGAAAGCACACATGTTCTATCAGCTAACAAAACAGTTTAAAGTATGTGTTGATGCCAGTGATATTGGTGCCAGTTCTGATACATGGCCACTCAAAGAGTGTGGATAATCCGATATGTTGCCATTCTAAGATAGTTTACAAGCATAAAAAATATTCTACCATTCAGAAAGAAACTCATGCAGTCCTTATGGATTTTAAAACCTTGACGTATGCTTTATCTCGGCAGACTGTCTGTCTGTCTACACTGACCATTCTTACATAATAGGAGAAATAAAAACAAATCTTCATAATATTTCAGTGACAATATTTTTGTTTATTAATACAAAGTTTTCATTTCACTGAAACTGTATTTTCATTGGAGAAAACGTGTTCCACATTCGTGAGTAGTGTATAGTCTTTTAGCTGTCCCTTGACAGAACTTAAAATTAAGCTTTCCTCTAATTTTTCCTGTCCCTTGACGTACCTTAAAATTCAGTTTTGCTAAAATTTTTCCTGTTCCTAGACAGACCTTAAAATTCGGTTTTCCTCAAATTTTTGCTCTCCCTTGACGGACCTTAAAATCCGGTTTTCCTCAGATTTCCAATACCCAGACAATTATAAACGGAAATTGAGTTTTATTTTATTCTCGACAAACTGCTGTATTTAATTTTCGCAAAATCTTTTCTTTTAAAATGGGAGGGGGTGCTAAAAATTTTGCACTATATTTCTGAAGTTAAACGAACAAGCAGTTTGGAGAACTTACCATATCGTGTTGCTCATGATTTAACAGAACATGGGAATGGTGCGATTATAAGCCAACTGTGGTTGCTAAGTTGTTGTACATGGGAATGTAATGTTGGCCCTAGATGACATGGTGTGTGTGATTGGCTGCCAGCTGTGGTTACCTTTTTGTGTATGGGATTGTAGTGTTGGCCTTAGCCATTGCATCAAGTCACTCACAGAAAGCACATGGATTTCGTAGTTCCTCTTACTGCCGTTATTTCTGTATGGACAACGTGTGTTTGATGCGCACAAAAATGATGATAACAAAGAAAAAAACTTTTTACGTTTAAGTTTAAAAATTGCGATTATTGCATGTCAGAGTTAAACATTATTAGATGTATCGTGTACTTTTCGCCAAGTTTTCAATTGTCTGAGCTGAAAGTGTGCATCAAACCAACTGTATATCGTTCATTTATTATAAATATTCTACTTGCGATGTAATTCATATGAGGAGAAATCCTCCGTGTGTTTTGGTGTTATGTGCAACAGACATGATGTTTATTGATGTGTACTTTACAAACATTTGACAGGATGAGATCGGTACATTTTTCCTTCGAATTTTCTGCCACAAACGGCATGGCGGCGGCAACGAATTTATATAATATTTCTTTGTGAGTATACTCCTAAACTGAATACGAGCGTAATATAGAATAGGCAAAACAAACACAGCACCACACAAGTGTGTAGTGACTGAACTATAATGCGTGTACTGACTGGACGATGCTCAGAACTGTGTCGGAAGAATGTACGAGACGAACATAAATATTGCGTAACGTAATGGAAACGTTTTGCATAGTATCTGGTGCTCGTTCTTCGCCTGTGCAACAAAAATAAAACCTTCCTTCTGCATTGCGTGGTATATTAATTTCGTTCATAAATATTGAACATACATTTAAAGTGATGAGTTTGTAAAGGGATTTTTTCCTTTGCTTTCCTTTATTGTTTTGAAATTTGTATTCTTTACTGAATAAATCATTAAAGAATCAGGAAAAAAAACTTGACACGAAGGTTTTTCAGCTGGACCACTGTGCAAATGATACGCTTTACCAAAAAAACTCGCACCATGAATGTTGCATGACCACACTCTTGTTACAGTGGTGTTAGATTCAGTCAATAAACGCTGTTGCATTTTGATCTACAGTGTTGAAGTCGTGATGTACAAGGTGTACAAGTTTTGCATTACATGTTATAAGAAACTCTCACACACACGCACACAAACTTTTCTTCTTCCCCTTTTTATACTACATGCATTTTGTATGCACTGATATCTAGAACTGAGTTTGTGTATTTATTAATATATTTTATCTATAAAGTTTCATACGTCATTCTCTGCTGGCAGTGTATAATGTTATGCATACATGATTTGTAAGAACAGTCTGCGTTTTATTAGCTTGGTCATTAAGTGTACATTGTCAGGGCCGGATTTAGATATGGTGAGGCCCTAAGCTATGGGAAGCTGTAAGGCCCTATTTGGTAAGTGCTAACAGAGAGAATAAGACTGCTAAAAAAAATTCTGAAAGTTTGAGAGCTTGTTTAGCTTATGCCTAAATCCGGCCCTGTGTATTGCACAATTTGGGTCAATCGGTCGGTTTTATTCATCCCCTGCAATCTCAGGTGTCGTTTTTATTTTTATTTTTCACAGTCACATGATAATATAGACAGACTACAAAGGCAGTCATGGTGTAACGTGTGGCCTTTATATGCATTTAATTGCTAGATGCAATATCTCATCTTTCTGCAAATAATTACCTTTCATATTTTAGTTCAGCGTATCACTTTGTCGAATAATTCATCAATAAGGTTTATCTTCATTCGGGCTTCTCGGCTGCATAGATGGCATGCAGTACAAAGTCCCATCATGATAGATACTCGAAAAATGTATGTATGTATGTATGTATGTATGTATGTACTTACGTACGTACGTACGTATGTACGTATGAATGTATGTATGTATGTATGTATGTATGTATGTATGTATGTATGTATGTATGCATAAGAGTTTAACGGAACCGCAGCTCAATAACGGCTATTTGGTAACAATTTAAAGCAGAGTTCTAAAAATTAACAAATGAAGAATTATGCTAAAACTTTAAGAATAATAACCTTTCTAAATAAAATCAGTCAGGAAGTACAAGATAAAATATAAAAGACCAGTATTTATTCCGTCTGAATTAATCCTTCTTCCTAAGGAATCCTAATAACATCCTTGGTCATCAACATTTTGCATTATATATTTTTGTTACGTACAAAACGTGTTATTACAGTTTAGAATAGTCATAAATGATTTCTAGGCTTTATGTACAGTTTGTGACATCTCATTATTTATAGATTTTTCTTGCACATAAATATCAGGAAGCTCATGTCCTTCCTTCGAAGATGGATTTCTGATCCCGACCCAGGATCTGAGGGAAGCATCTGGTGTTGTTTGAGACTCAGTAAGATGTAAAATAGGCCACCAAGAACTTGTGCTCCCTTTTCCAATGTATTATATCATAACTGGTTCTCATTGCAGAGAATTTTATGCTGAAACTATTAAGAACGAAAATCCCATCTCTGGATCGCTGAAAGCGTGTAGATCAGATCCTTTTACGGTCTTCATTTCTGCGATATAAAAGAGGCATCTTTGAGCAGATTTTATCATTAGGAAAATTGCATTCACATTATATTACGCCTTGTCAGATTAAAGATTTTATGCACCGTCTGTGGCGACTGATTACAAATGATATGTGTTATAGGATCATCATCATTTCTAACGCAATGTCATAAATATTAATAACTTCCTTTCCATGTAACTTTTCCATGATGTTTGCAGATCCTTTCTCTAATGCCAACGAACTGCACAGGCTATTCATTGTTTCTGTAGAAACTGAATAGCGAGGTTTCTGTATTTTTTTTGTTTTGTATAATTGTTTCATGTTGCACAATGGTTTTTCTATTCTATGTAGGCCTGCAGCATTATTGTATGAGCCCTTTATATGTAAAACCTTCTGACAATTTTGTT
This sequence comes from Megalonaias nervosa, assembly GCA_016617855.1. Taxonomy (NCBI): domain Eukaryota; kingdom Metazoa; phylum Mollusca; class Bivalvia; order Unionida; family Unionidae; genus Megalonaias; species Megalonaias nervosa. The sequence continues at coordinate 35,248 of JAECUM010017549.1, read as the reverse complement.
CGTTACTGATGGATAACTATACGATTCAAGAAAACCAGAACTAGTAAATTTAATTTATTATCATAAGAGACCAAGCTCAGTCGACGCATAATGAATATTAGTGAATTCAACTTCATTTTCAGTAATATATACAAATATATTCGCATTTATACCGGATCTTCTTTCGAAGAGCTCGTTTCTGATTAAAGTCATCCCCGCACATTTTAAGCTGTTTCACTTTTTATATGCATATATAAATCTGATTACAGTCTTCCTCAGAGTTTTAGTGACGAAAGTATCACTAGTAATATTCTACATTTGTTTAAGCAGAAATTGAATTACTCAGTGGACAGTTGTATATGAGAGCTTAAATAGTGACCTTGATCTATACTCACTAAATACACGATGCGGTAGATCTCTCAGTCTTTAACCATTGATAAGTTTAAGATGAAAAAATATTCAGATATTGATGGAAATATGCAGAAGAGAGAAATCTTTATGAAGATATATGTGGATTTGGGGGTATATCGTTGGACCTTGAAATGTTACCTTGACCTTTGAAATGGAAAATGGCAACATGTTTTTCAGATCCCTTACATCATAAACTTACAGATAATATATGTTGCAATCCTTCTTTGCAATCTACCCACAGAAGCACTACTGACCCTGGACTACACGTGGAAAAAATGATACAGGTAATAAAAAGCATATCATACCGTAGGAAACCTTAAATGATTTACAACCTGTCGTACTGACCGCTCCGGTGGCCTAGTGGTTAGAGCGTCAGCCTTGGATGCGGTAGGTCGCGGGTTCGAACCCCGGACGAGACATACCAAAGACTTTAAAAAATGGTACAGCGCTCAGCATTAAGAGGTAGTGTTAGGACTGGTCGGCCTGGTGTCAGGATCATGTGACTGGGTGGGACATCATGCCACATGTCTGCGGCATGATGCCCCAGTGCTAGACATCACTATAAACTGTCACACTGCAGACATCGTAGCGATATGACTGAAAAATTGTTAAAGCTACGTTAAAAATCTAAATCACACACACACACACACACACACACACAAACACCTGCCGTACGTCGGCAGTGTAGCCTTTCTGTTGCGAAAAATACAAAACAACTTGCTACCTCATTATCTGAATCAGATTAAAACATTTCATCTCCAAAATACATAGTTCTTTATGTATTTGATGAAGGGATCAAAGGTTTCCAACCCGTGCAAATGTGCAATACGCATTCGGCTATTATTCTGTGGACAATTAGCAACAAGACTCTTGTACGTAGTGATACCTATTGAGACAAGTGTGAGCGGGACTGTGTGCATTAACCTGTACTTTTTCAGGTGCTTTTGAATTGCTTGTTCCCTTAGCTATGTAAAAATGTCAATTTTTTTATTAACGTTAAACACTTCTATTTTTCACAAGCGATCATCCTTGAAATATATAGCTTAACGAATGTCATTTTCATCACGTAATAGGTTCTAAAAATGTATTACCTGTTAGATAAGAAATACTCTTACTTAAATGAAAAATTTCAAATCAGAATTAAATGATAAGTAAGTCATAAATGATAGGGCAGCCCCACCACACACACACACACATTCGAATATTAACACTGGTTTATTTTCAAGTGAAATTTAAGATAAGAATTTTAATACAGATAGGCAATTTTCAACAGGTGATAAAGAAGCCGTATACATCGATAAGATATTGTGTTTATCGCTAATTAACATAAATTTTCTGCGTTATAATTAGAATTTCTGATAAAAATGGCGTCATGTATAGCAACAAAAGAAGAATCATTGAACAATGCAAATCAGGTGAATAATGTCATCTTCAGTTTTGTTTAAAACAAGAGCCAACGATATAAAATACCCTGTAAAACGTTCCCATTTAGTGATTTTAATCATACTGAAATCGGTAGAAACCTAATACCGAAGTATTATTTTTCTTCCCCACAATCAACATCATACACAAGGACAATTATAAATTGGAAGAGTCATTACCACAACAATGCAGTTTGCATATCAACGGCCAAATAATTAAAATAACGGCTTATGAATAATCGTATCTTATTCAAGGATAATCATAAATTACCCATAGTTCTACTTACTTCTCTTTTATGTTTAAGTTTGCATATGACATGTTAACAGTTCAAAAATTTTCCTTTGTGCAATGATAAAAATAATAAAGAGCAATGTAATCAAATGGCATCACTTTGAATTTTGGTTGACCTTCACCCTACATGTTTCGAAATCTCCCCATTAAAGCTTTTTTTAAGTCGTCTTCTTCATGAAGAAAGAACTGAACACACTTTGACGCGTATCAGATATTATCTGACATCAGCTCAGATTACAGTAAAACTTTGCTTCATAGTTTGCAGTAAAGAATACCGGGTTTTCATAATAAAATGCAGTGGGGTTGTTTCCTACTTGTACTTAATGCTTGCTAATTAATGTTCGATAGGAAAATGATTTTAAATTTAGCAACAATATGCAAATGTTGTGTATTCTTTATATTGATTGTTTTACACTATTTATGTTTGTTCTATTTATGTTGACCATTTCATTTCATATTGCCGTTAACTTGTTGTTTGCATCACATTTCCCTCCTATTGACTTAATTATTAATGAAGTTCAAAAGTTTAAAGAAGTAAGTTCGTTGCAGGTAAACCTGGCTCAGAAGCCACCGCAATGATGTTATGGAAAAGATAAGATTAGGGGCTACGTGAAAGATAAGATGAGTTCGAATTATTTCCCACGTTAACTCTATCGTAATACGATTTTCAAAAAAGGAACCCATTTTGCAATCTTTCAGCCATATTAGGGAAAAGCTAAAAAAAAAAACATATATGTAATTGAACAGTGGGGTTTATATAAATATAAATATATATATTGAATTGTTATTCATTAAATATAATAATACGCTCTTTTAAAAAAAAAAAAAAAAAAACTTTCTACGGTTACTGTTAGTTAGGTTTCTTCACAAATGTGATGAACAAATACCTTCCTCAATAGATTGATTTAGTTTGCGATCATTCTTTGGTCACTTCTTTGAAACGCATCCTCAGCACATAAGCAATGAAACTGAACTACCTTATCTTGACGATCTTTTGATGTTAGAGATCAGTTTCAAACCTTAAATTGCAAGCTCAAAAAAGGCAAATCAAAACAAATTTTCATTTAATTTTTTACCTCAAAGTTATCTGCACAACAACGGGTTAATGATGCAGGTTGTAGGAGTGATAGATAGCGAGGTTTATCCTAAACTGGAGTCAGAGGACAGGGCTTTCGTCATCTGCTTTACCAGAGACAGAACCTGGGAGAACATTCATTGCAAGGCAATGATTGAATTGACTTACACTGAATGAATCAACTCAGATATCTCTGTGAATGTTGAATTCAACGGAACTTATTGAACCAAATGCAGGAGTTCGTGTTTTAAACATTACTTTGTTTCACTGAAATCCATCTTTGGAGCCATGGCATAGATATTGGCACGATCATCACATTTGTTCCGTGAATACTGCTCTAAAGACTGAAAACATATTCCATTCGTTTCTTTAACAGAATAATATTTTGCATGTCCTGCAAGTACTGGCCAGCTTCAATTTAGCGGTCTTCTGAATTCTCAATTCTGTTACCTTAAATAGTTTTATTCACGTCATATCCTGACATTGTGTTCCTTTTTAGGGTAGGTGTTGGTGCTGACGAATCCAACAAAGTAGTTTTATTATAAGGTCTGGTATTTTCTCAGCTTTCAACAATAAAGTGACCAAATAACGTGCTATAGCTTGAACAAAATCGTATGGATGGATGGAGTTATGTATGCATATAAGGTTATAATATGTATGCAGGCTTTCGTGTTATTCTCTCTCTCTCTCTCTCTCTCTCTCTCTCTCTCTCTCTCTCTCTGTATATAAGAGGATATATATATATATATATATATATATATATATATGTGTGTGTGTGTGTGTGTGTGTGTGTGTGTGTGTGTGTGTGTGTGTGTGTGTGTGTGTGTCCCGTTAGATTGCTCGTTTACTTGCTTGACTGGTTGCTTGAGGTCTTGTTTACTTTCTAGCTTGTTTATATGGAAAATTGAAGGAATGAATGCCCAAATGCTTGTTCACATTTTCGATTCTTTGCCTGCTTGTTCTGACTTTGTTTCTTACTCGTGATGTCGATTAGATAAATATGTATGTCAAGTAGGACATATGATTTATCAGCAGTAGCCTTGATTATCATATCGGCACATGGTGGGAGGAATCCCACCCAAAACTCACAATAAGATTACCATACCTGTACATGGTGGGAGGAATCCCACCCAAAACTCACAATAAGATTACCATACCTGTACATGGTGGGAGCAATCGCACGCATTATAACTCACAACAAGTTTACCGTATCGGCACATGGTGGGAGGAATCCCACGCTTTATAACTCACAATATGTTTATCATATCGGCACACGATGGAAGGAATCCCACGCATACCTCACAATAAGAATACCACCACGGGCGTCTGCAGGATTTTTTGCGAGGAAGTGGGAGTGATGTTAGAATTTTTGCAGGGGGAAGGGTCAGGATTTTGCAAGTAGCCGTCACGCCGGTGCTGCAGAAAAGTAGTGCCAGTTTGGTCAGTGCTAATATTTACTAAGCGTTTTCAACAGAATCATATGACATATTTTCAGCTTCATTTGCATGATTAAACTTGTCGGAATTTATATATATATATATATATATATATATATATATATATATATATATATATATATATATATGTGTGTGTGTGTGTGTGTGTGTGTGTGTGTGTGTGTGTGTGTGTGTGATTTCCTGGGGGTCACGTGACTCCCCTTGGCCTGTGCCATGATTACCATACCTGGACATGGTGGGAGGAATCCCACGCAATATAACTAACAATAAGAATATCATACGTGGACATGGCGGGAGGAATCCCACGCTTTATAACCCGCAATAAGTGTATGTATCTACCGTTAATGCGGTATAATTATGCAGTCCATGGGAACTTCCTTAAATGTACCTAATAATTATAGTTATGCGCAGGTTATATAAACGCTTGACTTGACATTTTATGTTTCTAGAAGGCTTCCTTAAGTTGTCTTTTATTGTAGAAGGTCTCTTGCTTGGTGAATTTTGATCAAGGTTCCTTCGTTGGTGAATTTTGATCTAGGCACTTGATTGGTGAATTTTTGATCTAAGTTTCAGCGTTTGTTTTAATTGCGTTTGTCTCCAGTCTATTTGAAGAACTTATTCCAGCACACAAAAAAATGCGTCATTAACTACTGTTGGAATTACTGACAATATGTATAATATGTAATATAAAAGCAAATTGCTTTTTGAAACGCAAGTCTGTACCAAATGATCCTTTACTATTGATCATAACAAATAAAGATGCAATTTTCGAGACTCTATGATCAAAGGGATAGACCGTTGCTGTAGTCGCTATTATTATTATTATTATTATTATTATTATTATTGCCATCATCATCCTAATTTATTATTTATAGAATGAAGATTCTTTAACAGGGCGGAAAAAGTGGGTAAATTTTTGTATAAAAAAAACATTATTTTATGTGGGTTGTTTTTTTTGGGGGGGGGTCAAGTAGAATGCGATACAGCCACTCTAACGGCGGCTGCGGTGGATTTTGTGCAAGTCATAAATAAAACTTTCCGTAGGATTGGATGAAACTTGCAACAATGAACGTTTAGTGTCTGATGGTTGCTTTTATTTTATCAAAGTGAATCCGACCCAAGCGGGTGGGAGGTGCAAGGAGTCACATCCCCCCCCCATTTGCACATATTTTGATATAATTCAGTTCATATTTTCTATCACAACCATCCGCCCATCCCACCCTAGTTCATTCGCATTTTCACAGAATTCGGTCCACATTGAATATGATGCATGTTTGTATCTTTTTATTTATATTTGAAATACTGCATAAGTAGACGGTTAACTTTCTGTTATGATGAATATTATCCCTGGGTAATGTCCATGTGCCTGCTCTTACTCCTGGTCTTAGCCCCTGGGTCATAACCAGACAACCGTTGAAATCCCCACGCTTTAACCAAATGTACAGTTTTATGGGCATAAAAAGAGCAAAACATGTATGCAGTCAAACTTTCCCGTGGGTCTCTCCCTACCCTCTTGGGTCTTAGCTTTAAAACTGTTAAGATCCCTACCCTTGAAGTATAAACGTACTCTTTAAGCGGTACAAGTAGTATTAATTTATGCAGTCAGCATAGGTTTCTGGATCTGTTTCTACCCGCCCACTCCTTCACGTGCCCCTGAGGTAATAGATTTGAAATGCTTGAGGTCCCCATCCTATATCCATATATACACTTTCTCTGCATATCCCCACCCAATATCCAAAAATAACTTTCTCTGAATATCCACATCCTTTATCCATCTATACACTTTCTCGGCATATCCCCACCCTGTATCCATATATGCACTTTCTCTGCATATCCCCACCCTGTATCCATATATGCATTTTCTCTGCATATCCCCACCCTGTATCCATATATGCACTTTCTCTGCATGATGAAAACAGCATAAGCTTCTTCCCTCCGTACCCAATGAAGACTGGCTGATAGTTATAGTAACAGAACGACGGTAATCTGAAGCTGAAGAAATCGAGACTTTATGTTCCTTGGAACCTTGTTTTTAACAGACAGACATTTTTAGAGATTGAACCGTAAAGTAAAAAATTTTACTAACAGGTTATACAAAGTACAAGTTCTCTAAGCGCGTCGGGGACATGAAAATTATGGATTTCGCATTGTCATGTAAGCTTTATCAGATGTTCACGTTCACGAAAGTTTTCTAAAAGGTTTGACAAAACAGATACTCTGGAATTGGGTTAATTGAGGTCACCACGTGAGCCGGGTTAACTCTTCATGCAAACCGCCTCAAAAATAAGTTGTCAAAATTCGTTTATTAGTTTAATCAATTGGATACAAGCTTTTGCTGAAAACTATCACAAGCTAAACAATAAAATATTTATTTTACTCGGTCATTTTAAGTAACGTTTCAAGGCTCATCATTCCAGTAAGTTTGTTAATCTTGAGTTCTATAAAAGACTTTTTATTTCCCCAGTGGCCCCCGATGGGGGTTTAATTATTTGTTACAGTACTCTTCAGAAATGGTTATGATTCCAATTACGACCCCTAGTTCTGGAATTTCGAAAAGAAACTAGCGCAATCCTGGAATTTCTAACAAACAGAGGTGCATTTTATTGCATTTGTGTCACGGATATCAGTCTGCTATAGAAGCACAATATAGTCGCAATCGGCTTTTGGTCAAGAGGAAGTTATGTTGCAACGGTTATGGTTTCACGGTCTCTTTGAGGTGTCCTGAAAATGGGGACGTTGGCACGAAGAAGGATACAAGAAACCAATGTATTAGTTTCACTTTCTAAGATATCACAAAGATGCTTAATTGCGTCCTGTTGTTTACTTCTGAAGAAGTCAATTATCTAACGTGTGAACCGGATGTGGGCAGTATTCTCGTTTCTGTTAATTAAAGAGTATATACGTGTAATTTGCAGTTGGGGCTTTTCTCTCTAGAAAGATCCTGTCATTATGATGCCGCAATGAAGTAATTTTCGCAGATCCAATTGCTGTGAGTAATTATTTTAGAGCATTTATAGCGCAAATTACGTACGTTCCCGGCGTAAGGCTGCCATTGCATTAAGACTATTTCCTGGAGTTATTTTTTCTTCAATAAAAAGACCAATCATGTATTGATAAAATTATCTATCTTGATGGGTCCTTACCAAACTTCTAGAATGAAGTAACAAATTATTAACAAAAGCTGAGTCATATGAAATACGGTATTTTTTCAATGTTTCTTTTGCACATTTTTCTAGTTCGGTCCTTTAGTACCGTTTGCCACCTGCAAAGAAAGCTGGAATAATTAAACCAACTCCTGCGTAGAACTGTTCCAAGAAGAAAATCAGATGGTTTATATGTGTCCAGAAAGGCGAAAGATATTGATCTTTCGATGGATTTCAGAACTGAGTAATATACTTTAGATTAAAAATTAGCCAGATGGAACAATAACATTAATAACTGACTTGTTCCACAGTATCGGTACTTGTGTGCTTGGTTTCTCTTATTTTAGTTAGATCTGTGCGACTTGTTTCCGGCGCTACTGACAATCTATAGGAAAAGAAACGACAAAGAGTCGCACAAATCGACGGAATTAAGACAAATCAGGCGCACATACTACCGGAAAAACAACACAGGCACACAGGTTCTGACAAAGTCTTATGAATATAACACGACGTAGCCGATAATATCTAAACTCAAATACAAAGGTTTTTTTTTTTCCCCACATATCTACCATAATCATGAAATAAAATTGACATTTAACTATATAAAAATATAATGACCAATGACGCACTAAATAAGTTACTGTCAGTGTCATTGATTGGTTCGTGACGTTATCAAATTGACTTGGGTAGAAATTAATATAAAGAAAACTGCATTCCTATAAAGAACTACAAACTTACAAGCTGCTTACAATTAATCAGCTAAATTACTTAAATATTAGCATTTTATTTTTGCTGCGTATTTATGCCAACTGGTGCATATCCAGGACTATTTTTAGTCATCCAGGACTATTGTTAGTCATCCAGAACTATTGTTAGTCTATTGAGTCTTAAGACAATATCTCTACTAACTCTCATCGTTATCATCATCGTCATCGTCATTATCATTACATTATATGTGCCAACACTGCTACATTTATCCTACGAAACATGGTGAGATGATGGTGACTTCTATTACAATCTGTTTAAATATCTACCACAAAGAAAACAAATGAAAGGGGCTGGCGCCATTAATCGAACACTGTAATCGATTAATTAATCGATATAAGTGCAAAAGAACATTAGATAATCCATGTTTCACAATAACCTACTACCACCCTTAAGCTATCTGTTTTGTATTTAATTTACATTTACAGGTTTCTCGTCCCAGTAACTGGAGATGGCTGGCTGCTCAATCGTTTAAAATCTATACTAAGACGTGATTGATGTCTGTAGATTTGTATTTATTTCAAATTATGTAGAATGCTTTCACTAAGAAACAAATTTGCTATTAATTACTTTTACGCTTTTTACTCCTTTTGATTGAGTCTTATTTTCAAAAAGAGTCTATTTCCTTCTTGGATTCTGAATTGTGGATATTATATCTATTCAGTAATTGGTTTAATAAACAAGCAACAACCAAAAAAATGAAATGAACGCATTAAGTAGATGTTACTAATTTCTTCATTTCATTGTTTTTGCGGTTGATGAATATCAACAAAATTAAATCCACCGCAAAAATAGCTTTGCTGGTTTAGTTTTCAAAGCAAAACAGTGTGACCTTACGAAAGTGTAACCCCAATTGTCAGGAACATGTTGCTCTATTTTCATCGCAACTGCATCCGATAATTATTGTCGTTTCTCATGTTATAATGCCGTAAAATCCACACTCAACCAACCAATCGTTTCTCATAAATATGCATAAACCTCCCATAACTAATTATTGCGAGTCCGAGTGCAATTTTCTCCGGAGGTTGACCCAACATAACCTTTCACGCCAGTGGAATGAGCCAATGGGCTTTTCTTTTCCTAACACAGTCACTTATCAGTCGATAAACGGTCACTTCCGTTGTTTCATTAGCTTGTTGATTACGTACATTTTATTCTTGTGCATCTTCATGAGAAAGAATGAAATCTTGTCACAGGCAATCAGGGGTGAAAAGAGAGCTTAGCGGGTTTTCCACCCGTGGTCTGTGACAATACAAAAATTTACCATTACAAGTAGTGTTATTATTGTATATGAATTATTTTAAATGAAGAACGGATGAATATATATATATATATATACATATATATATATATATATATATATATATATATATATATATATATATATATATATATATATATATATATATATATATATATATATATATATATATATCACCTGTCTTGGCTATTTCCACAACTCCAACTCCTGCATGCATTTTCGTTAATTATTTATTTATGTTTATAATGAAGACGAATTTATAAGTTGAAAAACTTGTTTTCAATACTTTTACCCTGTATACGCAATAGTGATCTTCTTTGCAATAAAATATTTTAATTAATCTAAACTCAACGTGTGGGTTGATTTTTATTTTCATAGTCAATGGGTTGATATAATATACAATTAATTCTAGGAAGACATATATTTCTGACAGTGCCAGGTAAGGATTATTATGACTTTTGTCAACGTTGTTGTTACATTGAAGGTGTACAATCTTTCGAACAGGACCTTTACTTTTCAATTTTAGCAAAATAAATTATTACCAGTGTCTTTTGTTTCGTAATTTTTGACCAAATTTAAATGAAAATAAATGGCAATCATGATATTGACGCTCCTATCGGATGAGTTCTACATTTCCGTAATTCAAATCTGAAAGACATTTAAAAATTCATATTATTAAATACCGTATATATTCACTCGTAAGTCGATTCCAGCTGCAAACGACATAAACCCTAATCTGCCGTTGCAATATGCAAAGACATACATGAGTCGGGGCAGTTTACAGTTGGACTCGACTTATGAGTGAGTATACACGGTAAATTAACTAAAGAACAATGCAACATTAATCTGTGGCTAATGTATAAATCATTTAAGTTATGAAACGTTTTACTCAATAATTAACTCATTCATTTATGCAGCATTCGTTTTACGTAAAATTATTTATTTATTCAACTTGATTGTTTGAATGAATTTATTTTATTTATCGTTTATATTTTAATTATATTATTAATAGTGACATTGTCATCATCTTTATTATTGTTGTTGTTGTTATTATTATTATTATTATTATTATTATTATTATTAATAGTAGTGGTCGTAGTAGTAGTAGTAGTTACGTTTTCATGATACATTTATCATTCAATTTATCGTCAGTATCATAATGATCATTTATAATTGTCATTTATTTAAGAAGAAACATGAACAGTATCATTTCGTCTTCGCACATCCACTTACCTTTGCTACTCAGTTAAATTCTCACTGGATATTTTCGTATTTTTCACCCCACCCCAACCCCCAATTATCAAGGTAGAAGGCATGATGCAAGTATTTCTAAATTTTCACAAAACTAGATCTATAACTTGGCTTACGTTAGCTTTGAGTTAGGCTTGAAAACGGATTGATTTGCTTGGTATTTACCTTTCACATTTGGACAAGAACAGATCAACAGATCAAATGCGTAACTTCGGCTTCAAGTGAACGATCAAATTTGTTGACGTGTATATGCATGTTTCTACAGAGGTAAGTATGCACCATGTAACAATTTTTTTTTATTCCTGGGTAGTAAGTGTTATTTCCTAATTGCTTATGCCTCAAAAGTATAGAAAATGGCTATTATTCCCCACAAACTTTGCTTTTGTAACCAGGACAGTGATATTTTGAAATTTACCTATTTCCCAGAACATTCCAGATAGACTCAGTGCTGAGTAAACTTGGAGTAACTTCTAGAACTTTCTAGAACTTTCCAGTACTATAAATAGTAGTATAAATACAGGGGCCTTAAGCTCACCAGTTCAGTTTAGTTCCAGCTGCCTAAGTGGAAAAATATCTGCATTTTTTCTGAGATGGCATCAAGAGGCTGCAAGCATCCGGCAGACGCATTTTGCTATATATGCGGCAAATTTATCAAGACAAGAGCGAAAAAGTACTCCGTGGAAGCATCTGCTAAGATGTGTGAGGCCTACAGGGCATGTTTCGGCATGCGTGTCGGGGATCAAGACAAACCCTGGGCACCTCGTTTCACCTGCGAGCACTGCAAAAAAAAAACTCTGGAAGGTAACATGAACAATTGTTGCTCGGAATCTTATGTTGTAAAATTTGTTAAAATTTGTAAGATTGTAAAAGTTTTAATTTTAAAATGTTTGATAGTTTTCAATGTTATTGAAAAAATATATCATATATGAAAAATGTTGCGAGAATCTCTTACACATTAGTCATGGGTGAAATAAATGTATTTTTGTAGGATGGTACAGAGGAGAAAAGAAAGCCATGAAGTTCCTATCCCAAGAATTTGGCGGGAACCCACTGACCACTCAAGCAACTGCTACTTCTGCATGGTGGACCCTTTCAAACGTCGGACTGGCAAGAATGCACCTGCTATCACGTATCCGGACCTTCTTTCATCCATCGCCCCTGTGCTACACTGCCCTGAGCTCCCCGTATCCACTCCTCCGGAGAGAGAGCATCCGTCCTTTGAAGAGAGCAGCAATTTCAGAGAGCGAGGAAGACGTTGTAGATCCAGACGACAATTTTAGAGGTAGAGCTGAGGAGAGAAACCCATACTACCCTAACCAAAAAGACATCAACGACTTGATCAGAGATCTTGGTCTCACCAAGTCCAATGCCGAACTTTTGAAGTCTAGGCTCAAGCAGTGGAACTTGTTGGATGAAAGTGTGCAAGTCGCAGATCAGAGGAAGCGTCACCAAGCTTTCTCCAGCTTCTTCACCCGGCACAATGGGCTGCAGGATGTCCCTTCAAGTCCATATCCTTGATGCTCATCTTGATAAATTCAAGGAGAACATGGGAGCGTATTGGGAGGAGCAAGGCGAGCGCTTCCACAAGGATATACTGGACTTTGAACGCCGCTACCAAGGACAGTATAACGAGAACATGATGGGTGACTACATTTGGGGGCTGATTCGTGAAAATGATTTACAGTATAATCGTAAAACTCGAAAAACTACTCACTTCTAAATCTTTTGTGGTCATTTTTGTATTACTTTAGTATAAATACATGTTAATTTTGATTCATATGTTGTTTTTTCTGACTTTATGTGAAGGAAAAAACACAAGTTCGCCCGTTTTCTCACTGGAAATAGGTAAATTTCAAAATATCACTGTCCCGGTCACAAAAGCAGAGTTTGTGGGGAATAATAGCTATTTTCTATACTTTTTAGGCATAAGCAATTACGAAATAATACTTACAACCCAGGAACAAAAACTGTGTCACATAGTGATATCAAAATCGTCATGGTTTAGTGGTGTTGAGTAGAGTACCAATTTGGTATAATGATAGTCAACTGTTGCATCATCATGCATGCCCATGCTCTTTGCTTGAGCTACTTTGCTATAGGAAAATAGCCTTTGTCGGAACTGAACACTCTTACAGAGGTGTTTGGGGTAGTTTCAGTTCAGTATAAAAGCTATCGGTTATACATGGAATTAATTTGAACACCTTAGTCAAATCTTACAAGCATGCTTTCCACAAAAATCATTGGTTACTTTTATAATGCATATTCAATGTATAATTATTATCATTTGTCTGCATTACGTCACTGTCAGCTGAAAATCTACAACAACAAAAATCTTTCAAGTGAGACCGAAGTTGGCTCTTAACACCTTATCTAATTTCTCGCCACTGAAGAGTTTGAGACGGAATATATAGTTCAGGGGAGGTAACGACGCCTATTGAAATGACCTATGCCTCGGCTTTTGCTTTGTATCAGTTGCGATTAGACGGCAAGAATATGGTGAATAAAGATAGGACATAATTATCAGTGTTATATATATATATATATATATATATATATATATATATATATATATATATACAGGTATATATATATATATATATATATATATATATAATGTGTCGAATTTTGAAGAAGTACTGAATCTTCAAGTTGAATAAATTGTGCATTAAAGTTGTATCATAGTCAAGCCAGAAAAGTCTTTGAGAAAGGTCACTTTGATATTTCCCTTATTTCATGTCTGAAACATAAAAGGGCCTACGTTTAAGCTTCAGAGGAATTGACCCAGTCATTGTAACGGTATCTTGGCAGAGAGTACATTAGAATTACTGATCGTATCTGGTTGTAAAGGACCGCATGTCAAATAATTGATCTTCAAACGAAAGTTGATTGCATAGTATTGTAGGCTGTCAAAATCTGATGAAAGACATGATTATTTGGGGAAAAATTTAGGAACAGTTGTTTTCGATTGGTCAGTTAAAATTAAGGCGTACACATTGGAAGTTATGGGAGTTTAATTTACCGACCTTAGTCAAAATGCTTTAGTCAGAAATCTTGCTTGAGAGAGGACAGGTTCGACTCCGTGGGAAACCTAAAAGAATAGTGTTTTCCCTCGCTAACAAGTAAAGAGGCCAGATAGCTGTCTTGAAAGGAAAAGACAGGCTATAGTGCTAGGACGCACGGTTTGTGTGGGAAAGAAACAGCATTAAGGTACGCAATTTTAATTTCCATGTAATTTTCTGTTTTATTTGTTTGGTTTTATGCAAATGTGTTTGATATGCTCATGATTTATGCTATGTATCGTTTATTCAATTTCATAGAAATCTGTTGATATACTAGAGTTGTATGCAATTTATTTCTTTAATTTTATAGTTATTAGTTCATTGATAGAATTGACGAATTATATGTAATCCACATATTCAAATGTGTAGTATTTCATAGGGATTTATGAATTAATCCAAATATTCAAATGTGTAGAATTTCTTATGGTTATATGAAGCAATTTCCTTTGTCTGTAGGATGATACTGTTTATCGTGACTTAATGATAATTGCATATTTATATATGATTTTGTAATACTTAAATGATCTTGCAGGTTATTAGTTACTGTAAGCTAGAATTTAGTGAATCTTATGCAATAGTAATCTAGCATTTATCTTATTAAGTGGAACTGACTAGCTAGATGTAAGAAGACGTATTGTAGCGTGTGCAGATATATACGGTAGTATTGTTGTATACACCGCACTTGTTAATTTCTAGTCAGACGGGAAGCAAGGGCGATGAACTGTTTAATTTAGGTCAGACTTGGTATATTGCAATGGTCATTTGTGACTATAGATAACGATTGTACCTTACTTCAAATACAGTAAATTTGTAAGGACCGTTAATCGTTAAGGTCATCTTATGTCAGAATTTATGCAGTGTGGATAGCTATTTACATTTCTGAATAATGAAAGTAAGAGAATTTTATATATACGGATAGGTCTGAAACATATAGAGCTTTAGTCGTAATCTTGTCACTTAAGGGAACAGCTTTCTATATCCCTCCACGAGAACCCGATGAGGACAGTCCAAGAGGGAAGTCCGCAAATAAAGAATTCGGAATAGAAGGGTTAGAGGAAGAACCAAGCATACACGCTAGACGTGGAATACACAACGTCAATAGAAGAACAACGCCAGGTGATGCAAGTCAGGCGTGGACATTGTACTCTTTTCACCACTCGTTACTATGATGAACGAATCCGTAAATTGAACACTGCTATTAAATTCCATTTATGTAAATCTGTTGGATTGAAAATTGCAATTTTAGTCTCTGTATTAATTAATTAAAATTTATTTGATTTTTATTGTCTAAGGGGGCTCATATTTGTTTATTTCTTCTTAACAGTCTCGCTTAGTTCTCTGTCAATGTTCTATCTATCCACTCACAATGGGCAATAACATCGAGGGAGGTCATCCTCTAGATAACGATCGCCAAATCAATTAACAGAGGGGCACACCACACCGACACCCCTTTACAATATATATATATATATATATATATATATATATATATATATATATATATATATATATATATATATATATATATATATATGTGTGTGTGTGTGTGTGTGTGTGTGTGTGTGTGTGTGTGTGTGTGTGTGTGATGTACATATTCCTTACTGCACGAGCCACGGAGTCTGGTCGAGAAGCACGAACGATGGAAGGTTCTAATTAGACATAAGACAGTTTTGTTCACAGTAGATTACGTCTAAAAGAATGGATTGAGAGGACGTATGGGGGGGGGTAAGGAAGTTCACTTGCGTGCAATTTTGATAATAGACGTTTGCATTACTTTTGGCTGTTAAAGTAAGTGTGGCAACTTTTGAAGACGCTTAATAGAAATTTAAAAGTTTTACCTGTTGGGAAATACAGAGTCTAACGTGGGATGTCTTACATTAAAATTTAGATGTCTGCTTGTTTTAGAAGTATCCCATCGATTCAGCATCAACTACTAAACTATCGAAATACGCTACCGAATTAGAGCCCTCAAGAAACTACGACTTTAACTTTATGACCCTGCTAATTCACTTTCTAAACTGATATATTTATCTCTAGACTCACAGACAACTCAAAATCAAAACCCAAGAAATTAAATGTGAGACGTGATATCAATTCGAGTAATATAAATTTTGTTGGAAAGGGGAGAAATTCCGTGAGTCCTATAATTTAGAAGTCATTCAAGAAAAGTGACAAACTGTAAACATTATAGTCAAAAGTTGGCGCGTCTAGTCAGTAATAAAATTATTTTCCTAGCGAATATGGGTCTTATTGAAATTGTAACAGACAGGAAACATATTGAAAGAAATTATGAAGCATTTTAGAGTTGTAGTACAGGAAAAGTGCGGGGAAAGCTGACCGTATTATATAATAGGAACAGTAGGCACTGTGCCTAGGGCCGTATTATTCAACAGGAACAGTAGGTACTGTGCCTAGGGACTATGAAACAATATTACTGAAAAGTGTATACACAAAGAGGCGGAGTCATGTCAATGTCATTCGTTTCATTCAAGACGTGCCTAGGGCCAACAAGGACCTTAATCCGGCCCTGGCCTGGGAAAGCATTTTGAAACTCTAATCACAGTGCGATTTTCAAAATAGGCTGCTAACAGCTGATATTCTGTAAGGAGACAAAGGAAATTATTGAACTGTATTGGCTGCTAAAAATCGACATTTTTGTTGTGGCAATGCTAGTCTCTCGCATCAACAAACAGTTTGCAAAGAGTCCCTTTAAAAAATATTGTATTCATTAGAAAGAGCGATCTCGGGTTAAACGAATAATGCCATCTCTGAAAGATTTAGTACCGTCATTTTACCTTGATGGAACAATGCAAATATCACGTTTTTACAATGATATACATTTCGGGGATCACGGAATGTAAACTAAAACAAATGCCGCATATAACAGTGTCGTGACAACGTTTAACAACAAGGACGGATGCTGTTTTAATGATTAGGGTCTGCTGGACATTGCTGTTCTTGTTGTTTGATTTGTTTTTTTAGGACAAAACAAAGTTCATCGAAAATAGGGAACATGCTGACAATGGGCTTTTCATGTCTGTGATAACTGCAACCATGTAGTACACCTGAGATAACTGCACCATGAAGTACACCTGGGAAAATTGCATCCATGTATAGTACATCTGTGATAACTGCAGCCATGTAATACACCTGAAATAATTGCACCCATGCAGTACACCTGAGAAAATTGCAGCCATGTAGTATACCTGAGATAATTGCAAACACTTAGTACACCTGATATAATAGCAACCAAGTACTGCACCTGCGAGAACTCTGTAGCCATGTAGTACACCTGAGATAATTGCAGTCATGTATACACCTGAGATAATTGCACCAATGTAGCACACCCAAGATAACTGCAGCCATGTAGAACACCTGAGATAATTCCATCCATGCATTACATCTGTGATAAATGTAGTCTTGTATTGCACCTGAGATAACTGCATCCATAAAGTACACCTTTGATAACTTATAGTGCACCTGAGAGGATTGCAACCATGTAATACACCTGTGATAATTGCAGCCATGTAGTACACCTGTGATAATTGCAGCATGTAGCACACCTGTGATGAATGAAACCATGTAGTATACCGTTGATAACTGCAGACATATAGTACACCTTTGATAACTTATCTGTCAGACATTTGATTCCTTACACATGTCTGAATATGATTAAAATTGATTTAACAATTAAAAACATATTTATAAATAATGGTCATCAGTGATGTACTAAACACATGCAAATGAATAGTGGCAGTAAAAATGCTTTAACAAAACATTCGAACTTGAAGAAAAAATTCAATTATGGATATAAATGCTCATTATTTGGAAAATGCCCGATACCAACGATGGATGAATAACGCGTTGATTGATAATACCGATACGTTCATCAATTGTCTACGGATAAAGAAACTACATCGATTCATTTAATTGGAAGTGTAGTTTTGTTTGTGTAAAACAATTACAAGTTCCTGCTACGACGTTGTGGTGGCAAATTATGTTAAATATATACATTTAATTTTGTTTTCACACCGGTTGATTGGGTTCGCCGTTTGGAGGTATATCGTAAACATCTTCTATGATGAATTTTGAACCCTCTCTTGACAATCTTCAAACGAAAGACAAAAATAACCTTTTCTTAAATTCAATCTTCCTTTGAAAGTTGTTTGCTGGCCATTCCAGTGTTGCAAAAGTAGTGGTGCTTGTGGTCTAAGTAACAGACGAAGTCACGGAGGACAAATCTTGGGTCATGTTTATTAAGGATGGAAGAATCCGGAGTAGATACATACTTTGGCTCTGATTTTATCATCCCATACTGACTGACTAAGCACGCTTATCTTGATGAATAAAATACACGGTGGATGCCATTACATTAATGGAAATATATTTGATGAAGAATAACTCTAATTATAATGAGAAATATTTCGGAATGCTGGCACCAACGTTAAGTTGATAAAATTTGTCCACCAATTATTTATCTAAAGACCGTCTTTTTAATTAAATAGAAACACATTTCATTCATTACGGAATCGATCATGTGTCATACTGGCAAGGACTGGTCGGGCTCATTTGTCTCGAGAACACAGCTATCCCATCTTAATTATGTAACTCGGATGGCTTTTCATTGCGGGACTAATGAAGAACGGGATGTCTTTATTGGAATGTCATATTTATGAAATGACAATCATCAGGAAGAAAAACGGGAATCAATCTGGATTAATTTTTCTTCTGTGAGAAAGCGTTAGGACTTGATTGCCAATTCTTCGACGCCAAATGAGAATTATCTTTAGCTGCTTCCAGTCTTGGCATCCGTTATAACAAATAACTTTCAGTGTCCCTTTGCAGATACGAAAGGCAGATAATGCTAATTCTGCAAGCACAGATATTGTTTATTTCTTTGCCAATATGCCGCCATTTATATATTTTCTCTATGATAAACGAGTCCTGTGCGATAGAAAGAGTATTGACCAATTTGTATTAAAATATAGTATGTGAATCTCATCAGCAGGGATTTATTCTGGAGATACAACGAGATTTATCACTATGTACAGATCTCTTAGCCTGGACTGTCTGCGTCAAAAATGTATAAGGTTGTTAATTTCCTCTGTAGAAACGCTACTGAGAATATATTTTCTTTAATTCTTGCTCACTCTCTCTCTCCATTTGTATGTTTAAATTTCTTGCTCATAGACTTAGGTGAGAAAAAGGCAAAGTTTACAATCGGTCATAAATACTTCTTACAAATACAAATATATAGGTCATTTCAAAATAAATATTGATCGAGTTATAAAAAAAACAGTTACAGTACCCGACTTCTCGGAGTGAAAATTAGTCGCGACTTCTATCTTCATTTACAATGAATATTGTTTGCCACATTTCTCGTTTATAAGAAGAACCATCTGCGAAAACACAGATCTGACTTAAGATAGAGGGCCGGCAGATTAGAATCTGAGTTGTTCATTCTGCTAATAATTTCGAGAGGAAATGTTATACGCGACAAATTCCTCATTCGAAAGTTTATATATATATATATATATATATATATATATATATATATATATATATATATATATATATATATATATATATATATATATATATGGGTAATCGATACATGACAATTCAAATGTATGTGTTTTAGAAAGATTTCCCAAACGGCCTTCATTAATTAAATAAAGATCCGTCAGATTTATCCAACAAAGGAACTTTTGGACAGATAAGCTGATCTGGTCTGCTGATCGAAGGAGGACGTGTCAGCAGCGGTAATCATCCATTGAATACGGAGAGACGATTATCACGACACAATATGAAAACGTCTGATTACTCAAACAATTGGTCTTAAAACACTATAGCTAGTTTTTGTTATTTGAATGTATTACTAGCAAGTTTTAATTTAGAAAATGGTAGAAAAAGTAATTAAATTTATACTACTTAAAATCCAATATTGTAATTTTCTTAAACCTATTTTATTTCTCAACAATTTGATGGAAGAGATAAAAGGAATATCTTTTGTCAAACGAACGTTACCTCATCAAGTAGTGTATACCTTATTATTTTGCTTGACTATGCTACATTGCTAATGATTATAGTGTCTTTGAAGTTTTGTTAGTATTATTATATCGTCTTATGAGGTGAACGTCACAACAATTTTTTAAATGAATAAATTGGTCTTGGCATGCAATCTTTGTTTTTGTTGATTGGTCTTTGATCTGTGTGTAAAGTTGTGCTATATGTTGAAATTCCCGTAAATGTGATAAATTCCCCTACCCCCCCCCAAACCAAAATATAAAGGTGATCTACAACGTGGATTGTGGAACAATATACCGTTTGTACTCGCTTATAAGACGATTCCAACTATAAACAGCACAGACGCATAATTCGCCGGCAGATCCGGTTCTGTGAAGTTTGCTAGGAGTAAAAAGTAGAATAAATAATATAGATCCTAATCTACGCGCGCATTATGATACAGCAGCTCAGGATCTTTATTGTTTGCAATTTGACTCGACTTATAAGCGAGTACATACGGTAGATGACATCTTAAATTAACACATGAATGAGAGTTTTCAAAGTGTTTTTTATTCTTATTTTCTCGGATGTGTGAAATATAAACGTGCCGAAGCTAACGACAATCCTCTTTTGAAAAATCGTAATATTTAAATAAGCAGACGAGTTGATAAGGCATCTGCTTTAAACCAACGGTAAGCCCCTATTTACCAACGAACAACGTGATACGCTTCTTGATACGAAGCACAGTGTATTCTTTCATAAAGCCGACTTCAGATTCATAAAATGTGGGGTTAACAACAGCTGAGCTGAATCCCCAGAAATCCAGCAAGTATTTGGCACCGGATTCACAGAACTCTTCCACTTGAGTGTACGCTTACTCCCAGCTTTTAAGAATTCACCAATTTAGAATCTGGTATACATACATGAACTCTTTAGGTTGTGGTTTATTCAGTTGAAGAATATAGTTACGTAATTGAGATGAAAATAAAGCAAACATGATTAAATCAAATGAATCAAAATCTGAGTTTTGAGCAAGCTCTCCGGTTGATAAGTTGATGAATACGAGGGCTGCCATTCTACATAGTTGAATTCTGTAGTATGTAGCCAGTGAGATTGCATCCAAACATTCAATGATGTTCCAACAATCCTTTGGCAATGGTGAGATAGCATTAGATCAAGAAAAGGCAAATGTGACCACTGCCTGCAAGAAAGGAGTTAAGCCCAATCATGTTAACTTGCGATCTGTGGCATTCGTGTACATTCCAGGTGAGATTTTTTAAATCGTCCTTCCACATTTCTTGTTTTCGATTGAGAAACATTTGTTTGGATAATAAATGTTGGATATTGTCCATCTCATGAAATTTCATGTTTTAAGTCCTTTGAAATACGGCTCAAATACGGTATGTTGATTGCAATTACGTCTAATTAAGAGTCAGACCGACCTTTTACCTGGGGTCTTATATACAAACAGTTGAATCTCACAAGTACTTCTTTCTTTGAGAGACTGTTTTCTCATTTAAAAAAATTAGTCTGTCTTTAATTGGGTACTGACATGTACAAGAAAATAAGTCCGCGTCCAACACAGAGAGCATATCTATCCGCACCTTGTCTGAAGTTGTGAAGGTGAAAAGTTATCTTCTTTCTTGCTCTACAAATTGTTTTCAATTTGCCAAGTTTAAGAATGATGCGAGTCGAGCGAGTTTATGGTATTAAAGAATTACTAACGACAGTTCATTTCCTGTAAGGCAACATCTCTGGAGACCATTCTCGTCAAAGCTGCAGCCAGTAGAGGACGAAATAAACAGAATCTTATTAGACGCCATTAACGTGTATCACTAATTGTTACTATGCAAATGAGGGATGGACGTGTTTCATTCGTTGTGAATATATGCGACCATAATAATGTTGCACAGAAAAAGCTAACATCTTCTAGGTATAGATGATACCTTGGACTCCGTGAAGCCCTTAAATAGTTTTTCTCTTTGGATCTTTCCAGAGGATCAAGGCAATCGAAGGAAATCGATTAAACGATTCTGAACAGAACACATTTGCAACAAAACACAGTATCTTACAATTAAGATTATATCATTTTGAATTTCCAAAGTGGTCTAGAATCTTTGAATATATCATGGATTATCTAGTCATTGACTCAGATAAAGATTTGGTCAGGTCTGTTTAGGTGACATGTTTCCGATACTTTTAGAACAGACCTTTTTGAGTTGAAAAAGTCACTGTACTCTTGAATGGAGGAAGTTATTATACGCATCAAGAATATTAATATAAAGATTATTTTTCCAAGGAATACCTTTTTGTCAATGACGTGGGTATTTCCATATAAGTAAGTCGTTGGGTGATATTGGTACAGTGTAATCGTATGCATATTACTGAAGGAAAATTGTGTTGGAGATAAATATCAGTAATATCAGCCTTGATCCATTATATCCTTCCAGCTGGAAAGATGACGTCATGAAAAAGATGCACGATGATCCCACAGCTAGGCGTGTGTCCTGGAGCGACTCCCTCCGTTATCCAGCACACATCAATTTACTGCTTTTGGTTTCATTCTTTCAATCAGGTCCAATGAGCCATATTACGATAGGACTGTAACGTAGGAAGAAATCTCGCCCACGCGCATTAGCCTTGATAGAAGCTTGTTATATTCATTACAATTGAAAGACTGTCGCACTTCTTCATCAGAACAAAGTGACTTTGTGTATTTCAAAACAATAATAGGTATGCATAGTTATAAACTTCAGTGTATGTATGTATGTATGTATGTATGTATGTTTGTACGTATTATGTATGTAGGTAGGTAGGTATGTATGTAGGTAGGTAGGTAGGTAGGTAGGTAGGTTTAGGATAAAATAAATACTGTTACCAACACCCGCCCATTGTTTATTTTCTGTCCTCGTGCGAAACTCGTTCTTTACAATTTATCTAGAGACAATCATAATATAAAAACGGATTGTGTAATAAAAGGAAGACTATTTCAAGGTCTTGTCAAGAAAAACTTGGACATTCAGAGGTTGGGGCTCTTGATAGCCGAATGGTCTGAGGCACATAGATCACTTACCGTCTATACTCGCTTAATAGTCGAGTACAGCTGCAAACTGCACAGACCCAGATCTGCAGTTTATTAGGAGTAATAATTAGAGCAAACTACATAGACATTGATCTGCAGGTGCATTATGCTACGGTATATCATGTTCTTTTTTATTTGCAGTTTGAATCGCCTTATAAGCGAGTATATGCGGTACATCTCGCCTCTGTCCGCGTGGGTTCGAGTCTAGGTTCGGCTAACGTTGGTATGCGAGAAAGCTTACCTGTAGCTTCCCTTGGGTCGGTGATTCTTCTCGGGGTCTTCGCCCACCAAATATACTGGCCGCCATAAGCAGCCTATTATGTGCTGAAAAATGGCGCAAGACCCACAAACACAACAAAAAACCCAAGCAAACACATTAGCAGGTTCCATATTATATACAGAATTTTATATGCTCACATTTCTTGTAGATGTCAAAAGTGAAACAGTTAAATAAAATCATCAATATTATTACTGAAGATTTTTGGTGAACTGAGGTCACCACAGGATGTGTATTAACTCCATTTGCAAATAGCTGAAATAAACATACCATTACCCCTGTCGTCTGCTTTAAATTGATACAAAATTTTTTAGCTGAAGATCTGCGGCGAAAATATTATGGATTTCACAAAAAGAAGCTCAATTACTACTCCATTAGAGATGTCATATGAGTGAAGCGCTATTTCGGAATATTTAGTTAATCTTCTGAGCCTGTCCAAAATATAGCCTTCGCAGTTGGTTTGGACGGGTCCTAATTTTTTTTTTAAACAACTGCATTTAGCAATGATCCTGATCGCAACTACATAAAGTGAAGTAATGGTTTAGAATATAAAACAAAGTTTCGATATCATTTTGTTTCTCAGCAACCATTGTAAAATAAAAGTTGACATACCTGACGGTCATAATGGCACTTGGAAAGCACAGAATGTTTGTCAGAGTATTTGTCCATAGATAGGTACTTAAAACTTTTCAGTATGAGAGTTTACTTATCATGTCATGAAAATGGGGAACATAGGCACGAAAAGGGATAAAATAAAGGCAATGTAAAAGAAAAAAAAAAAACGGAGATGCTTTAATTATTGCAATTTTGATATCTCCGGAAAAAGTAAATTATCCAAATGTAGACCAGATGTGGGGAGGATTGCCGTTTCTTTTAATTCTAGAGAATGTAAGTAAAATTTGAAGAAAGAGTGGGCTCGTTAGAAAGAATCCGTGATTAAGATGTCCCAAGGAGGATCTAGCATGAATATAATATATGGTTGTGGTACAAGGTGAGTTAGGAATCAATGCACTTTTATTTTTCTTCTCATACACGACAATTGTTTCTCTTCTAAATTAGGTATTCAAGGGAAATATTCTTAAGGTTCTCGTGTCGGAGATGACACAGTCTAGAACATTTCAAATTTGATCATGAAGACTCTAGTTTGAAGCTGTTACCAGTTTCTTGTTAAAATCTTAATATATTAGTTTTCTAATGTTCTTTTTGTGATAAGCGAATCAATTCCACATGGCCAATACAAACTGTAATATTCTTTTTGTGATAATCAATCCGATTCAGCATGGCCAATACAAATTGTTCGATTCAGCATGGCCAATACAAACTGTTCTATTTAGAATGGCCGATACAAATTGTTCTATTCAGCATGGCCAATATAGATGTTCGATTCAGCATGGGCGATACAAATTGTTCGATTCAGCATGACCAATACAAATTGTTGTTTGACCAGTTTAAATTGTTCGATTGAGCATGGCCAATACAAATTGTTCGACCAATACAAATCAATCTTTTCAGCATGGTCGGAGAGGAAAGAAACACCGTATATCTCTTAATCCAATGGCGTGATGTGGTTATTTGACAGAACGCAATTTTACTAATGTATAAGTTTTTACAAAGATCACGCCAGTAAAATAATTACCGTATATCCGCTTATAAATAAAGTTCATCTGTAAGCAACGTAGATCCTGATCTGCCATCGCATAATACGATGTAATAACACAGCCTGCGTTTTTTATTCCAATGATTACTCCAAAGAAACTACATAGACCCTACTCTTGCCATTACTATCTTGTTTACTTCCCTAATCTTGCCATTAATATGATGTTACTTCCCTACTCTTGCCATTAATATCATGTTTATTTCCCTACTCTTGCCATTACTATCATATCTATTTCATTACTCTTGCCATTAATATCATGTTTATTTCCATACTATTGCATTAATATCACGTTTATTTCCATTCTCTTGCCATGAATATCATGTTTATTTCCATACTCTTGCTTAGAATATCATGTTTACTTCCCTACTCTTGCAATTAATATAATGTTTACTTTCCTACTCTCGCCATGAATATCATGTTTACTTCCCTACTCTTGCCATTAATATCATGTTTACTTCCTTTGTCTTGCCATTAATATCATGTTACTTCCCTACTCTTACCATCAATATCATGTTTATTTCCCTACTCTTGCCATTACTATCATGCTTATTTCATTACTCTTGCCATTTATATCATGTTTATTTCCATACTCTTGCCATGAATATCATGTTTATTTCCTTACTCTTGCATTGATATCATGTTTACTTCACTATTCTTGCCATGAATATCATGTTTACTTCCCTACTTTTGCAATTAATATCATGTTTACTTCCCTACTCTCGCCATGAATATCATGTTTACTTCCTTTGTCTTGCCATTAATATCATGTTTACTTCCCTACTCTTTCCATTAATATCATGATTACTTCCTTATTCTTGCCAATGAGATCATGTTTGCCTCCTTATTCTTGCCATTAATATCTTGTTCTCTTCCTTACTCTTGCCATAAAACTCTAGGTGCTGAAAAAGGTTTTGTATTCTTGTCTTTTGATGAAGTCTGACTCAGAGTAATTAATCTCAGGCTAAAATTTCAAACAAAGAACAAACTGCAGAAGTTTAACACGTATGCCCTATAAATGTACTTCTGTTTTTATAATTTTCTGTGGCTCTATTGTTTTATTCTATTGTGAATCTTTTTTGTTTTACAACGGGAATATTGATCTTTTCAGGGGCAATGAATAATGATCTGCTCAAGGCAATGTATAATGATCTGCTCAAGGGTAATGCATAATGATCTGCTCAAGGGCGATGCATAATGATCTACTCAAGGGCGATGCATACTGATCTGATCAAAGGCAATGCATAATGATCTGCTCAAAGGCAATGCATACTGATCTGCTCAAGAGCAATGAATAATGATCTGCTCAGGCAATGTATAATGATCTGCTCAAGGGCCATGCATAATTATCAGTTCAAAGGCAATGCATAACGATCTGCTCAAGGGCAATGAATAATGATTTGTACAAGGGCCATGCATATATGATCTGCTCAAGGACCATGTATAATGATCTGCTCAAGGGCAATGAATAATGATCTGCTCAAAGGCAATGCATACTGATCTAGTCAAGGGCAGATTTATTTATCTGATATTGCGCCAGCCTAATTTTACCAGATGTCATTACTTAATCGTTTAGTAAGAACACAAAATCCACACATTTATCAAGCTACACCAATTTATTTTAGTCCAAGCAATAGTAAAGCAATTCACACGGCGATATGCAATACCAATGCTTTCAAAAATTTGCTGAAAATGAATTTCTCTCTGAACTATCTCAAGATATTAGCTCATTTGCTTTCTCTGATACAGACCCGGATTATGAATTGTCTATTATGGAAATACTATTACAGACCTGGATTATGAATTGTCTATTATGGAAATACTATTTTTTCACTGTCCTAAATAAACACGCTCCGATATAAATCAAAGAAGTAAACGATCATAACAACCAGAACGTTAATGAAGTCGCAGAGGCTCAACGTAAACAAAGCCACTATCATAAATGTAAAGAGTTTATAAATCATCGTTTATGGCGGAACAAAGTCAAATCACTCATTGTAAAACGCAAGCGCTCCTTTTCAAAGAAACCATCGCCCCAAACTCTGATAACAGATCCATTTGGAATCATTTGCGAGAACTAACTTCAACGAAGCCAGTACTTCTAAATCCATGTGGACTTACAGTTAATGGCACTAGTTATACTGATGAGCACAATACAGCAAACCAATTAAACCTCTTTTTTACTAATATATCGCAAACACTTGAGAGGTCTCATTTGACCGAGCCTGACGTAGGCAAACTTACTGCCTTCGTGAACGAAAGGGTAACCGATCATGTTAGTTTCAAAATCCCCTAATTACAATAATTCATTCTATTGATATTGTCAATAAAACAGACACTGACAAATCAGCGAGTCTGGATGGAATTCATCGAAAAACAA
Source organism: Megalonaias nervosa (assembly GCA_016617855.1). Classification (NCBI taxonomy): domain Eukaryota; kingdom Metazoa; phylum Mollusca; class Bivalvia; order Unionida; family Unionidae; genus Megalonaias; species Megalonaias nervosa. The sequence goes on along the minus strand of JAECUM010017549.1, from coordinate 7,735 downwards.
AACCCTGAAAATGTCCGTTTTATCAATCTCTGAGTTGTTGAATAAAGTTTTTAACTGTAGTTTCACTTGCTGTAAAGTTTGAGAACCTTTGAAATTAGCAAAATTATTTGCAATTCAAAAAGCGAAATGTAGAAAATACCCCATTGAACAATCAACCCATATCTGTTCTATCTGTACTTTCAGAAATTATGTTAACAAATTTAAACAAGCATCTTTTCGGATATCTAAACAATTACCAACTCCTCCATAAATCATAATCAGGATTCTGACAGAAACATTCGTGTCAAATTGCATTGACGAAAAACTTATATACCAGTTGCTACAAACGATCGAATCAGGAGAACGTACCTGCACAATCTTCATGATTAAAAAAAGACACACACCCCCCCAAACAAACAAACATTCGATTTGGTTGACCATTCGGTACTCATTAATAGTTTTCTTCAAACTCAGTTACTTTGTTAAAGTCGTTTCTCACTAACAGACCACAGGTTGCTTGCACTGATAAATATACTTCCGAGTCGTCATATTTTAAGTGGTGTTCCTCAAGGATCACTATTTGTGCATATTCTTTTTCTACTGTTTATCAGAGACAGCCTTGTATCAAGTGCACTCTAACACAGATCTTTTCGCTGACGATTCTACACTGCATCTATCGGGTAAATCTCTTGACTCCATTGAAAATAAACTTCACATCGACCTTAACAATATATCAGGTTGGTATCAACAAAACAGAATGCATAATAATGTCTCTAAAATTAAATTTATACCAATCGGAACAAGGCGCGCATATCTGCAAACATGGATTTACTTCTAACTGAGAATGGTTTAGGCGTGTCTAGTGTTGAAAATCAAAAACTCCTTGGTATCTACATTAATCAGCATCTCAGCTGGAAATACACATATCGATTACATATTTGCAATAGTTGTCAAAAAATAACTCACTGACAATTATTGTCGAAATTTCTGTTTAAAAAACCAACTTGAACTTTATTTTTCGGGATATATACTACCACTTACAGACTACGGCTTTATCATATGAGGAAAACATCCAATTAAAATATATCCAGAACTGACAAACTCCAAAAAATGGTCACCGGAATCATTCTGAAATTTCTTATCATGACTCCCTCAAACGTTTTTTTTTTTTTTTTTGGTCTACAATGGCTACCTTTAAAAACGTATTCTTTATTTGAAAGGAATCACTTCATGCAAGTTTTTAAACAATCTTTCTCCAGATTATATATTTAACCTAATTGAAATTAGATACAATACTGAGGGTAATCTCTGATCAACAACAACGAACTTCAGATTCCATGGTCCAAAAACAAACCTTTCTCGACAGCTCTTTTACTGTATTAGCACCTATCTTTTGGAATTCATTACCCATGAGGATATGCAATTAAAATTCCACTGCTTCCTTTAAATTTCTCACTAATGTGTGAATTTTGACGACTTCACTCATTTTTAACATTCCTTGCTTATTTTATCATTTTTACAGTAACATTTCACAGAAATTAGAAAAATAGCTTTTCCCTCATATTTGCTAAGAAAGTTCCAACATCAATTAACTCATTAACCTTGCGAGCCACGTTTACGCGTCATGAGGTTATACTTCCGAGCTCTGTACAGTCAACATCATTTACGGTACACCAAAGTAGGTGGTATTACAGAAAGGTAGACAGAAGAAGTTCTACAATGATACCAAATAATGTAGACTTTCTACTCGCATTACAAAATACAGCGGGAAAAACCTATTTTTTGAGATCCGATTTTTGTAGACAAAAATTACCGTTTACAAAACCGGAGTTGTGTCCCCCTTTCAGACTTTTTGACCTGAGATTTAACTACATTTATCTTGGGTCCCATGCGCAACAAAAACAAAATCCAAGTTTTACCCTTCTGCACATGCGTAAGTGAAATAGCCATTCGAAACAACGTCTTTTATACACTAGGCACCTTTTTACATTTCATAACTTTCGTTAGAAAAGAGACGTCTGAAGCATATGTCTGTATTAATTTTGGATTATCGGAAAATAATATTAATTTTGTATTATTCCAAATAAATCTCAAAGTTTAAAGGCTCCAGGTTTGGTATTAATCTTTCTCTCAGGATAATCAAAGAATCAATGGAAAAATATCACTATCAAATATGAAACTGTTCACAATAGGAAAAACAGAGTGCTAGCCATTGATTACTGATGTACGAAATTAGCACTTCAAGTTCTCGAACCATTAACCCCGTTACCGGATCCTGTAAAATGACTTCATTTGGGCATCATAATTAAAAGGTATATCTCAAGAGCAGGTTCTCATTACAAAATGCACTCACGTTCTTTTACTAACAGAAACGGAATCCTCCCCTCGTCAGGCTAAAATATTATATAACTGACTTTTATCAGAAGGAAACAACTGGAACGCAATGAAGTATCCCCTGGATGTGTTGGAAAGTGCTTTTGTCCATATTTTTACCTCTTTTGACTATAAAATTGCAACGTAACTATGCTCAGATAAAATGTATAAAATCTACTACGCCCACTTTTCATCAATTGTGTTTTGGAATGATGTATTCATATTTCCTCAGAAAAAAAGAAAACATTTCTGCCAATCATGTATAGTTTATCCTTTTCATCCAGTCGTTTGGAAAATGACACCAACGGACTGAGAAAGACTGTTGTCGTTTTGAAATCCCAGGACTTGGGGTTTACAGCATGTTGTTACAATTGAAATTACTGGCAAAGACAGCTTTTATAAATACAGTCAAACATGTCATAATGGTAAACTCCCTGAAATGAGTACCTCGCATTATACCTGTGTCCTTGTTATGCATTAGATATTTTTATTTTATTTTATTGCAACAGCATTAACTGAGGAGTACTGTGTTACGACTCTAGGGTCTTAAACTAAGTAACAAAAAAGAGCGAAAACCAACACTTTTGTAAATTTCAACAAATAATTTATTTCCTTTGAATACAAAATGAAAATTAAAAAAAACAAAACAATAACTTACAACATTGTGAATTAAATCACAAATATTCCTAAAAGTTCTGTCACAAGTCCAAAAGTATGAAGTTCCAATTGAATTCCAGCAGAATTCCAAATAATTTCCAGTATTGAACGTGTTGATGTACCCGTAGTCACGAACGTGCTAAAATGCCAATGACCTGGATTGTGGCGATGTGCTAAGAGTCTTTATTTATATCACAATAATATGATCCAAACTGCTCATGTCTGAAATTCACCATATTTCCAAATTAATCTTCCAGTCCAAAAATATTATGGATGAGCACGTTGCATTTCCAGTGAATACTTATTTGAATAAACCAATCCACCCAAACTGGACGCAAAATTAAAACTTATTCTGCTTCAAGGTGTTAAGGCATGAACGAGTAACTTTAGATAAACAAGATTATATAGTTCTCTACTTGATATAAGTTGCAATTACTATTTTCTGAAAATACTCTATCACTTAATGGAATTTTCCATTCTAAAACATTCTGAGATCAGAATCAAGACTGTATTTTTTAACTCAAATTCAGGTAAACATGTTTACGTTAATAATGATCTGAATATGTAATCCACAATCAAAGAGAAATATTAGCTATGTATTATGTTGTTTAAAAAAAAAATGTTCCTGGTCAGATACAGCGGACTTGATTTTGAACAAGGTCAAGTACTAAATACGAATGTATATAACATATTATCATTAAGAAAAGCCACATTTTGTTGCCAATTTAAGAATAAATTCAACAATTAAATAATTATCTCAATAAAAGATTCCATTACGAAGATAACCACTGCAAAAATTGCTGACTGTTTTCTGGACCTATCTTCTTTTTATATCCCGGTGACATTTTTATTATAATATTCTATAAACAATAACAATCTGTCTAGTTTTGTTGCTTCTATGATAAACTAGATCCTAATTTTTTTTATTAATTTGGGCTTTCTCTGTCTACATTATTTCTCACCATACAGCCCAAGGTTATGTTGAAGAGCCATTAAACCCTTTGTATACATACATACTTGCATACATGCATACATACATACATACATACATACATACGTACGTACGTACATACATACGTACGTACGTACGTACGTACGTACGTACATACATACATACATACATACATACATACATACATACATACATACATACATACATACATACATACATTTATTCATACATATTGTTAATATACAAACAGGTGTAATAATGCATTTTATTGTAGTGGAATATTTCCTCAAATTTAACTGTCTTTTTTTTAAGAGAAACAATTACTGGAGACAATTGATAAGAGTTAAATAAAATATAAATATCTTACTAATTTATCAGTCATGGATGTAATATAAATGCAGATTGAAAACAACAAACATGCAGGACAATACCACACATCTCAATGGGCTGTTACTATTTTAAAAACCCTTTGGTAGAAGATAAATATATCTCTTTGGGTTTTTTCTTGGCCTCCCCCCTCCCCCAGCGATAATGGATTCGCCCCCCCCAAAAAAATTCCCTCGGACACCCATGCAAACGTCTACAGAATTTGTGCAATTTTTTTAAAAACTGCGTTATATACAGCAAGGATGCTCCCATCCTGTATTGGAAGGACCGGTTTATTGAAGTTCAACTGTGTATGCTCATTGTGAGTTTCAAATAAATTTTGCGGCTGATGATTCTTCCTACAGGGTGTGTGAATGGTAATATATACGAATATAGATAAATCATAGGTCTTATTTGACATACATGTGTATCTTAGCAGTGTCACAGGAAAACAGTATAAATAGAAGATACAACTTGGAAACATTTAGAAATTACCAGTAGTGAAGGGGGACAATATTCCGATAATAGGAATTAGCATTACAAGACACTCCCCACCCCCGGGACGATATACGGACAAGGAATATACGGACAAAAGGTTGCGACTGTATACGGACAAGGGAAATTTAACATAGGGAATGTATTGGGACTGTATACGGACAATAGGAATTAAATAGTGGTGACATCACTGTACTGGACACTGGCAACAATGTTGCAAGTGGCTGACCTCAATCGGGCGGAACAGTGTGGCAAGGGGCTGACCCGAATACGCGTTACTCTAGGGACATATAGAGACGTAGACACAGAGACGTGGTTAGAGACATACACAGAGACATAGACATATTACACAAACATAGATTTATGGACATAAATCTATCCCACAAAAAATCGACTAAAAAATTTGTAGGCAAGAGGGAATATGCATCTTTTCGAGGCAATGGAGTGGCCCTGAAAAGGGCCTTTGGGTTTCTTCTTATTCTTTTAATTTCTTTCTTCTCGTCTTCACTTCCACCAACTTCTCATCTTCTCCATCACATTTGTTGTCTTCTTCTTCTTAACTTCCCATTCCTTTTCTCCTCCTTCTACTCTTCCTCCGCTTTTTCCTTTTCTCATTTTTCTCTTCTTTTTCCATCTTTTCATTCCATTTTCTCATTTGCTCTTTTTCCTCTTTGTCCTCCTTCTCCTCCTTTTCCTGTTTTATCATGTCTCATAATATTTCTTTCCCTTTCTTCAAATTATTAATCTCCATTTTCAATCTGTGTGGGCGGTACGCTACATATTCTATTCTGATGAGTATCTTTTCCACCATGCCTATGGTACCCACTACCTCTTGCTATTTCAACATCTTGGCCATGTGGTTTGAAGCCATTTTTTATTCCGTGTTGAATGGCACGAATAATAATAATAAATAAGAATATAAGGCTAATACGCAAGTGATGCTTTCGCGACTGGTTAGGTCTTGAAGGTCAAGATTATTAATTGGTCGGGACTGTGGGAACGGAGCCACCACAGTCCCGCTTTTATGTGCGAATGTCGCACTTTTTAGTTATGTGCATGTCCGATCGAGGAAAGGTAGACGTGGACCCGCGGGACGCGAAACGCCACCGAAAAGCGAAACGCCCAAAACGCCAGAGCGGATATGATAAAATCTAGTCAGTCCAGTTATACTAATGGACAGCTAACATTCCAATAGTGTGTAAGCCATCTGTGCAATTATCCTAATTCAACAAATCTTATAAATTTCGTTACTCTCATTTACAATAGTTGGAATTTTGTGTACAAAGTGTACTTTTAGTTTTTGAGATAGTACCAATCAGCGGGATGTCAGCCGCCCCGCGCATGTTAGAGTCACGCAGTGTTTATTAAAAGTCACAAGTCATTAATTTTGACGGTGGAATCAAAGGATCAAATCAGGATTTTGAGGACATAGCTATTATCAAAAGAGGTCTTCAATAGCCAAAGGAAGAACCTCATATAATTGGGCAATTTGAAAGTCGATGTTTTATCTTCTTTCTCCTGTTGGTCTTCTTTTGTTGTTCTTTTTTCTGTTGGTCTTTTGTTGTTGCGGCATCATTCTGAAGATAGGCTGTTTGCTCGTGCTTCGACTTCCAACTGACGTAAGCCTTGATGATTTGCGCCTTGATCACCAAGTCGTGGTTTCGTTTTACGATGCCATTATAGCCTTATTTAAATATCTTTGGGATTTTTTTCTAGAACATTGTTTGTTAAGTATTTATAGTAACAGGTCTGAGAGTCAATGTTGAATTGGTGTTGTTTGGGTCTTATATGATGTGTGTTGATAGTTTGGGGATCGTTTATCTGTGAATTATTTAGTTCCGCCTTGTGCGACTAGGCTTAAGTCACCTTATAATCTTAAGATGGTAGGGGAGCTAAGATCTGTGGTATTTGGGTATGCTCAACTAGTCTTTGTCGCATTGAGCGACCGGGCCTGATGGCGGGTTAGCCACCTTATATGTTCTATTTTTGGGTCAGTTGCAGAGTTATTTTTTGTGTTGTTTGCTGTTCTACTCAGACCTGTGCTTTTGGGGTTGTGTTAGTTTGGTAACATGCCAAATAATAAATAAATAAATAAATAAATAAATAAATAAATAAATAAATAAATATGATATATAAATAAATTGAAATGAATAAAATAAATACCATAATAGATTGATGAATGATAAATAGTTGTTAATAATAAATAGAATAAATAAATAGTAATATAGTAGTAATGCGAAAAAAAGAGGGGGGCGTTCCATTTTCTTTTTCTTTTTATATATCGTCCCTATTACTTTTAAATAATTCTTGGTGTTTTGGTTTATGTTCTTGAGTATGTATAAGTGTGTGCATAAAAATAATTTGTTTCTTTGTTTGTTTTTAATAGTAAAGTTTTTGTTATTTATTTAGACGTGTTTGGGGATCCTTATGGACTTGCCCTTTTGGCTAGCAGCGTTAGGTCTTTGCCTGCTGCTATAGTCCTTATGTTTATTTTAGTTATGGTCATATTTGACCGTGTTTGTTGATTTGTTTTAAGTACGATATGATGTTCTTGTACGTGATCTCCATGTTATTGCTATGCACCTTGTCTAAGAGTTCAGGGAATGTTGTTGGGGGTCTAATCTTCTTTTGGTATGCTTGGAAGTTGAGTCGTTGAACGTGGTATATGGGGCAGCTGTTGAAGATGTGGTCATGTGTTTCTGGTACAGCGCAGTGAGGGCAGGTTACATCTCGGTTCGGTTCTTTGCTGAGATGTTTTCCAAAGCTGTTTCTTAGTAGTGTTTTTCCGGTTTTCATTCTATTGATAAAGCTGAGGTCGATGGTTTCTAGGTCTTCATGTATCTTGATGTTTCTGGTGGCCTCTTTATGCAACTGGAATAAACGCCTGCCTTTGTTAGTATTTTCCCAAAGTTG
>JAECUM010017548.1:0-35375 GCA_016617855.1 Megalonaias nervosa | reverse complement strand
CCCCAGCTAAGTCATACCAGAGACTTTTTAAAATGGTACAAGTAGCTGCTTCACTTGGCACTCAGCATTAAGAGGTTAGTGTTAGGACTGGTTGACCTGGTGTCAGGATAATGTGACTGAGTGGGACATGATGCTACATGTCTGCAACATGATTCCCTAGTGCTAAACATCACTATAAACTGTCACACTGCAGACATTGTAGTGATATGACTGAAAAATTGTTAAAGCTACATTAAAAATCCAAAACACATCCACACAGCAATTTGAGTATACCATATTTACTTGCATATAAGTCAAGTAAAATTGGAAACAATGAAGATTCTGATCTCCCATAATATAATGCACCTGCAGACCAGGGTATATGTTGTTTGTTCAACTGATTAATCCTAACAAACTGGAATGACACTATGCAATGCTGATCTGGGTCTGTGCAGTTTGCAGTTGGACTCAACGTATGAGCAAGTAAGTATGGTAAAGTTACAAATAAAGTGCAGTGGTGAAATTATGATATCCTTCATCTGTCCCGCTGATCATTATTGTATCTCTTTGTCTGTACATTACTGTAGCTTCTAAAATGCTGAGTCGAATTTCACAAAACACGCTAGTTATGTTGCTCATTTGGTGACCATTTGTGGTTATGCTCCCCATGTAGTGTCCATTTGTGGTTATGTAGCCAATGTTGTGAACATTTGTGGTCATGTCGCCCATGTGCTGACCATTTGTGGTTATGCTCCCCATGTGGTGACCATTTGTGGTTATGTTGCCCATGTTGTTAACCATATGTGGTCATGTCACCCATGTGGTGACCATTTGTGATCATGTAGCCCATTGTTACAACTCAATGATCTTAAACTAAGTAACAGAAAAGATCAGAAACCAACAAATTAAGTAAAATTCAACAAATAATTTATTCCCTAGCATACAAAGTGAAAATTAAAAAAGAACTTAAAGTATTGTGAATTAAATCCCAAATAGTCCTAAAAGTTCTATCACCAGTCCAAAAGTATTGAGCACTTTGTAATTCCAATGAATAATTGAAATAAAGAAATACTCTCAAATATTAACTGAAACACATCTAAAACACTGATTTCACTACAGATAGTAAGATAGGAATAATTAATTCTGATGTAAACAACCTTGATATGACAAACTAAGACACCATGAGAGGACCAGTGAATGAAGGTGAAAAGTTCATTTCAAGAACATTCTAAGTTATAAAAATGATCAGGTCTTTCATTTAAATTTTAATAAAGAACATGGCAAACATCAGGTAGACCAAGAATTCCCAAGGGGAAAACCAATGTCCTGAACTCAAATCCAAGTAAACATGTTTACTGGCAATTTAATCATTATCTAAAAATATAGTCTACAATCATAGACAAAAATTATCTATGTTATATTTTGTTTACTAAAGGAAAGACATTAGTCAGGTAGACCAAAACTCCTACCCTCAATTATAGGGCAAATGTCAATCACAGAATACAAATTAAATATACATAACACCATATTGTGACCATTTGTGAGAGGGGTATTATTCTTAGTTCCCATCTCCGGGATCCCTTGGGAAAGGTCACGGTTCAAATGTACCAAAATTGCAACTACAGAGATATTTACAAATAAAACCAAACATTCTGATTGTAGCATATGATAGAGTTTGCATTATGACATCTGGATCACTGTTTGGGGGTGAGGGTGGGTGAATTTATGTGATGGGATAATGAAGTAAAAACGAGAAAGCTGGGGATTTGGGATAAGTAAGGTTTTTCATCCTAATCAGCAATAAAGGGCCTGTTAGTGGAAGAAATTAGATTTCATGTCCCCATTTTGATAACAGAAGAGCACATTGTTTTATTTCTGTCCATCCTAAGGCTTGTATACCTGTTTGGTCTGTACATAGATATGTCTGTCTCAAATCCCTTATAGCACAGTAGCACAAAAACTTTTGCAGTTAAGACCATGAAAAATTGTACAATTTTATCCTGGTCAAAAGTTGATGATCTGATAAGATTTGTACACCATTGTTGCAATTTTTACATTTGTATCTCCACAACATTTAAAGAATTATTAGGGACATTGTGATATCATGTATATGTCTGTAACCACCTATCCTCCATCTATCTGTAACCACATATCCCACATCTGTCTGTAACCACATATCCTCCATCTATCTGTAACCACATATCCCACATCTGTCTGTAACCACCTATCCTCCATCTATCTGTAACCACATATCCCACATCTGTCTGCAACCACATATCCCACATCTGTCTGTAACCACATATCCCACATCTGTCTGTTATGTCCTCATGAGAAGTAGTAGAACAGACAGATGAGATTATGTCCTGTTGAGAAATAGCAGAACAGACTGAGGAGATTATGTCTTCATGAGAAGTAGAACAGACTGATGAAATTATGTTCTCATGAGAAGCTGTAGAAGAGAGTGATGAGTTTATGTTCTGATGGGAAGCTGTATAACAGACTAATGAGGTTATATCCTCATGAGAAGTTAGTTGAAGAGACATATCCTTATGAGAAGCTGCAGTACAGACTAATGAGGCTATGTCCTTATGAGAAGTCCTAGAACAGACTGTAAAAAAGTGAGCTCATCAAAGCAGGGGCAGGTTTAGAGTGGAGGTTCATGGATTTTAGGTTGAGATCCCACCCCTCCATATTAAGCAAAAGAAAACCCCTTCTAAGCTTGATCTCATAAGAAACAAAAGCTTGTGAATGGAGTTAAAGAAAGTATCATATAGTGATATTAGTGGGATTTTTAGTTTTATGTTATAATGTATGTATGTATATATGTAGGTAGGTAGGTAGGTAGGTTCATTGGTAGGTAGGTATCTATGTATCTATGTATTAATACTGTATATTGTGTAACACGTAATTATATTTCCAAACTTGTATTTATTGTTGTAACTTTTATTATTTTTATGAAATTTTTATACCTGTGATTAACATTCATTTTTTATGTAAAAGTATTGAGGTTCAGTCCATCAAGAGATGTGAATTTTGGCTTCATAATTGACTGTCAGGATAACACTGGTTGTATGATCGAAAAGTCAGGAGAACTGAACTCCAGATAATCACTCATTTTACTGTACATGAGCTTTCAACAAAATATTGCCTTTTTGTCTACCCATTTTTGCCACGATGTCATAAACAATGCCAAAAATGAACAATAAAAAACTAACATAGACACACAAACCTTGTGCATTACACTCTGTAAAATATATATGTGGGGAAAATTACATCTTAAAATAGAACAAATAACCATCACTCTCCAGTAAGTCTCTACAAAAATTAGTGTCAAAATCGATAGTTTTACATCGCTTGTGTGATATACCAGTCTTTACTGAGATTATTTCACAAGATTTAGAAATAATGTTGTATGAAATCTTCATCTCATTTGAGATGTCAATGGCATGCTGACATATCAAGGGATTACTCAGTTTAATGGCATCAAGCTTTGCAAACTACAGCCTCGATGCAATCCTGAGCATCTCCATGTACTTTGACCTTGAAAATAACCCTGTGGGACGTCTGTTTTGGTGGGCTACTTCACCTATTCGCCCATCTTTAAAGGATTACAAGCAGAAATGTGGTTATGGGATTGATATAGAGGAGTTTTTCTGGTAGCATCTAGGGAACGGATATTGCCAACTCTTTGTGGAATTGTAAACTACTGTTTAATTCATATTTCAGTTTCTATTAATCACACGACAAGTTCGTAAAGGTATTAAGAAAAATTTTTCATGCTAAAGAAATCTTGAGAATGTATTAACTTAAATAGTTCTTCTTGTTTTGGTTTAATTACATGTATAATTATTATTTTTGGAGCATTGTTCTGTTTGAGAAATGATGAAATAAAATAGTGATTCAGTCTCTTGTGTAATGGTTATAGAAATACTGTCATGAGATAAATTCCATATTCAAGATAGGGATACTGTCATGAGATAAATTCCATATTCAAAATGGGTATACTGTCATGAGATAAGTTCCGTACTCAAGGTAGGGATACTGTCAGCTGCATATATAGCATTACCTCACTGTAACAAAGATTCTACCTTTCTACTGCATATATAGCATTACCCCACTATAAGACAAATTCTTCCTTTCTGCTGAATATATAGGCCTGTTGATAACCATTGTTACATCCCTTGACTTATTAATTCCCCTAATTTCCCCCATGATGCAACGCTCTTCCGGCGAGCAAATCTTTGTAGTAATGTCGTCAAATAAAGCTGTGAATGAACCTTTACAGGACACACCGTGAAAACATAGCTGTATATGCGGAAATTATGACTTGTAGTTTTGTAATAATAATAAACAGCAAAATAGACTTTGATACAAACGTAATTTTTATATGAACTACTTATTTTTTTACTATTTTAAATACAATTCATGTCATGACTAAATTCGAATGTACTTGAAAGGTCTGATAAACAGCAGAATTTAGCAATACATACTCAGAGCGATGAGTTTACGGTTGATTGTAATTTACGAAATCCAGAAATGCAATCATAATAATCTAATTAATCTAATGCATGGTTACAGAGAAGGACAAATAATCCTTAAAAGTGTATGTGTGTGTGCAAGAGAGAGAGAGACAGAGACAGAGAGAGAAAGAGAGAGAGGTTGGCTGGGTGGGAGAGACAGTTGTATAAATGAGCATATGCGACAGTAGAGCGTACACGCCTTTGTTATAAAAAAAGAAAGTAAGCCACAATGTTTGTTATTTAGTTAAGAAAAGGACACAATGAGTATTGAAATGGCTAAGTTGAATCAAGCACCAACTGTCGCCATGAGATGTTGATGTTATACATGCAACGAAGTTAAATTTAGTACTTATAATGAAATTCGAGTATCTGTTGAAACTGAAGCTCATCACAAACATTATCCAAACAATTCTTAATATTAATAAATAATATAAAGATGATTTAATTTCAATGTTCACCACAAATATGTGATTCAGTATAAAGCATCTGTTCAATTAAATATCTATCTATCTCTCTATCTCTCTCTCTCTATATATATATATATATATATATATATATACAATTTCTTCTGCATGGACAATACTGCTAACTTTTAAGTTTGACCTTTCTTCAGTAATTTTAATTTTGTTACGGTAATTCCCTTTGTTATGGTAAATCTAGGGTCTGGATGTTGACAGAAAACAAAATATGAAAACTATGATGTCTGGGTTTTTTTAATCACACAAGTATCTAAAAGTATACAAGATGATTTATTCATTCACAAGTGAAACAGTTTTAACATTAATAATCTAATTCAAACATGTACATTGTATTTGATATTTTTAAAAAGCACATTCTTATTACATATCAGACAGAACTGATAATTTGCTTTTTTTCTGAAGTGTCATCTCCAGACAAATCTAATTCATATTCCTCTTCATCTAAGCAAAATATATTTCACCAAAAAAATCCTGATTATTTACATGTCTAGGATTACCAAGAAAACAGCGAATATATATAAACATGTGTATGGAGGATTTATAATAATAATAATAATAATAATAATAATAATAATAACAATAATGCTTTAAATAGGAGAATTTATGTGTGATGGGTTGAATTTTAATGATAATAATATAAATTCAGTCTGTGAAACACACAAACATGCGATCCCACTTTTACGTCAATTTAAGCACTCAAGTTGATGCATTCGTAAGGGGGTATTCCTCACCGGAAATAGAGATTGTAAATTTGCGCATTCGTTTTCTGTTTTCAATTCACTGAAGAGCTCTTCAAGGGAGCCTATTTTCAGGGGCGGTAACAATCCTTATCGAACAGACCTATAGCACTACCTCTCTGTAACACAGATTCTACCTTTCTACTGCATATATAGCATTTCCTCACTATAACACAAATTCTACCTTTCTTCTGCATAAATAGCATTACCTCACTATAAGACAAATTCTTCCTTTCTACTGCATATATAGCATTACCTTACTATAACACATTCTACCTTTCTACTGCATATATAGCATTACCTCACTATAATACAACATAGAGATTCTACCTTTCTACTGAATATATAACATTACCTCACTATAACGCAACTTAGAGAATATACCTTTCTACTGTATATATAGCATTATACAAACAGAGTTTCTACCTTTCGCCTGTTTATATATTATTACCTAACTATAACATGAAAACTTAGAGATTCTACCTTTCAACTTTATGACCAGTATTACCTTTGTGTAACACAATTAGCGATTCTTCCTTACTATTGTATATGTAATATTTACCTCACTATAGTCTGCTTAAAGGAGCCATTAAAGTATACCATGTTATGGACAATTATTATACATTGTTACCTCACTATACCACTGTTGAGGGGAATATTAATATGTATCATGTTAAGGGCAAGGTCACTTTATGCTAGGGATACAGTATACAGCGTTGTGTCTTACTATAACCTCATTTAGAGGAGCCATTGAAGTGTACAGTGTTTTAGACAAGGTAACCTTATCCTAAAGTACATTATACAGTGTTACCTTATTATACCACTGCTCAGTGTACCATGCTATGAGCAAGGCCACTTTATAGTAGGGGTACATTGTGCAATGCTGACTCACTATAACTTTGTTTAGAGAACCCATTACAGTGTACAGTTTTTTTTAGACTAGCCAACCTTATACAGAGGTCCTTGCCTATAACACTGTCCAGAGGAGTCATTAAAGTCTACCATTTCTGCAGAAATAATTCTACTGACCCAGATTTCTGGGTTAACTTCTCTTGCATTGGGTTTTTAGACAGATGTCAGATGAGCAATTTCATGCCCACTTGTAGCTCTTGTCTTGATTTTACTTACATTTTTCTTGCCAGTTATATTTGTGAAGATGTGGTCCAGTTGTCTCACAGATGGATCAATATTTGTTAGCATTTACAAAACCCACAACCATTTGGTACCAGATGTACCAACCCTTCCGGTGTCCTAAGTGGTTAGAGCGTCCAACTCAAAAGCGGGAAGTACCGGGTTTAAACCCTGGCCAGGTCATACCAAAAACTTATAACAATGATACTAGCAGCTATCTCGCTAATGTTAGGACTGTTCAGTGTGTGTGTGTGTGTGTGTGTGTGTGTGTGTGTGTGTGTGTGTGTGTGTGTGTGTGTGTGTGTGTGTGTGTGTGTGTGTGTGTGTGTGTGTGTGTGTGTGTGTGTGTGTGTGTGTGTGTGTGTGTGTGTGTGTGTGTGCAAGCATGTGTGCGTGCATTTTTTAGATTTTTAACGTAGCATTTAACAATTTAAATTATCCTAACACCAGGCTGAGCAGTCCTAACACTAACCCCTTAATGCTGAGCGCCAAGCGAGGTAGCTGTTAATACCATTTTTTAAAAGTCTTTCGTAGCCTGGTGTCAGGATAATGTGACTGGGTGGGACATGATGCTAAATGCTTGCAGCATGATGCCCCAGTGCAAAACATCATTATAAACTGCCACACTGCAAACATCATAGTGATATGACAAAAAAATTTAGAGCTACATTAAAAATCTAACTCACACAAACACTCCAGATGTACCAACCTACAAAATAATTGGTACTACATAATAATCCCATAGACAACTGGTAGGATACATATAAAACTCACAGACAACTGGTACAATGTGTATAAAACCCACAGATGATTAGTACCATATGTATTAAGCACACAGAAAATTGGTACCACATATATAAAACCCACAGACAATTAGTATACTACATGTATGGAATCAAATTCACAGTAGCTGGAGGAGTTTTATGCCATATATACTTGCTTATAAGTTAAGTCAAACTGCAAACAGCAAAGACCCTGATCTGCTGTAGCATAATGTACCTGCAAATTAAGGTCTGTTTTGTTTGTTCTATTGGGTTACTCCTAACAAACAGACCCAGAGCTGACTGTTTATTATGTGATGCCAGATTTGGGTCTCTGAAGTTAGCAGTTGGAATCGAGTTATAAGCAAGTATACATGGTAAGTGTAGTTACAGTCTTCGTTGTTTGTTTGTAGATATACATCGCATGTAGTGATGAAGTTATTAGCATTGTTGAAAGCAGAGTAAAGGAAGATTTACAATAGGCTACAAAATGGATGTATGTGACAAAATTAGTTTATGTTATCAAAAAATCCAATTCATGTTTATCTGTTCAGCACAAGGTAAGCCAATGTATATAATGGTACTTAGAACAGCCAATGTATACAATGGTACTTACAGCAGCCAATGTAATGTACTTAGAACAGCCAATGTATACAATGGTACTTAGAACAGCCAATGTTAGAACAGCCAGTGTATACAATGGTACTTAGAACAGCCATAATATTTGTACTTAGAACAGCCATTGTAGAGAATTGTACTTAGAAAAGCCATTGTAGAGAATTGTTCTTAGAACAGCCATTGTAGTGAATTGTACTTAGAACTGCCATTGTAGAGAATGTACCTAGAACTGCCATTTTAGAGAATTGTACTTAGAACAGCCATCATAGGGAATTGTACTTAGACAGCCATTGTAGAGAATTGTACTTAAAACAGCCATTGTAGAGAATTGTACTTACCTAGAACAAATATTGTAGAGGTCTTTGTACTTACAACAGTCAAATGTATACATTTGTGTTTAGAACAGATATTGTAGAGAATTTTACTTAGAACAGCTATTGTAGAAAATTGTAGCTAGAACAGCCAAATGCATTGATAAGAATTAAAAACATATTAGAGGTTTGATGTCAGATCAGTTGATTCAAAAAGTGTACAGTACAGTTCTTTTTCCACATTTTCTACTGTACTGTGTGGAAAGAAGGCCATAATTGTTCTTAGAAGCAGAGACTGAGGCTATTCAGCTTACAGAGAAGTGCAGCCAAGATGATTTGAAATGTCAACGATATTTTAACATCTACATGATCTCTTGTCAACACTCTTAGACGGATGCCAATTAAGAACTATCGATTTTTAGAAAGCTGTTCCTAGTTTCAAGGTCTTAAAGAATTTAACACCAGAGTATCTTGACGTTTTTAAGTTTGTATGGAACATTAACACAAGAAGTACACGGTCAAGTGCAAACAATGATTTATGTAAACCAAAAGTATGGACAGAGTATTTCAAGAAACGTTTTGCTTCTGTTGGTACAGTTTTATGGAATAGTGTGCAGCATGATATTAATAAACAAGCACCAGTGCTTAAACTTTTACGATATTTTGCCTCTACAAATGTTTTAATGAGCAATCGTGATTTTAAAAACCGCACAGCATTTGTATTTTGTAGCTGTGATGCATCTTAGTGATAAGAATTTGTCAACCTCGTACAATCTGAGGTAGTTTCAAACATATTTGTTTTCTTGTTTCTTTTATTTAGCAAATGTTAAAATTGTAGATTTTCACTAATTACATGCATATTTGTTGTACATTTGTTTTACTTCTAGGAGCGCAGTATTAGCTAATTATGACACGCTGGACAATTATTATTATTATTATTATTATTATTATTATTATTATTATCATTATGATTATTATTTTTATTTTTATTATTATTATTATTATTATTATTATAATGATTATTATTATTATTATTATTATTATTATTATTATTATAGGATTTTAATTTTGATCAACCTTCTGAGATTAGGGGTGTGTGCTGTTGAGGAATAATTGGGTAAAGTGCAGTGATTGGCTGAGGTTATGGATGAGTGATGATTGGCTGAGCTTATGGGTGGGTGATACTGAGGAATGAATTGAGAAAGTGGGTGGAATTGCTGAGGTTATGGGTGAGTGATACTGAGGAAAGAATTGAGAAAGTGGGTGGAATTGCTGAGGTTATGGGTGAGTGATACTGAGGAATGAATTGAGAAAGTGCGTGGAATTGCTGAGGTTATGGGTGAGTGATACTGAGGAATGAATTGAGAAAGTGGGTGGAATTGCTGAGGTTATGAGTGGGTAATGCTGAGGAATGACTCAACAAACTGCAGGGACATTTTTGCTTTTTGTGATTTCTAGTTTGTCCTGTATTGTGATGCCATTATTCATTTAAATTTGGCCATTCATAGTTCTAGTAAAAAAAGTCTGGAAGGAGAGCTGATACCAGACTGTCCTCACAAATCGTTTAGTCTGGAGCTAATTCCTGAACAGTTATTGTACCAGTCTATCCTAATGCTTCATTCAGCCTGGAACTAATTCCTGAACAGCTATTGTGCCAGTCTATCCTAACACTTTATTCAGCCTGGAGCTACCGAATTTATTCCTGAACAATCATCATACCAGTCTTTCCTAAACACTTCATTCAGCCTGGAACTAATTCCGGAACAGATATCAGAAAATATGCATGTTAGCTTAACTAAAAATCATAGATGAAAAGGGTGTATTCTATTGTATATCGCTTTCATGGCTTCATTCTCAAGCTGAGGTTTAAAGCTTTCACTGTATATCAGTGTATTTATAAGGCTTATCCTATACACTGAGCATTAATTGATAGGTTTGTTTATACAGTATAACTCTCATGATAAAACCATGTGCCACCCTAAATCATATGATATGACCAGGGGCTATATCTCACATGAAAGGACTAAGAGGCCTGCTTATATCCCAAGATAAGACCAAGGGGTCATATCTCCCATGAAAAGACCAAAGGGGTCAGCTTAAATCACAAGATGAGACCAAAGGGTCACATCTCCCATGAAAAGACCATGTGGTCAGCCTAAATCTCATGATATTCAAGGGCTCAGCCTAATAGGTACCCATGATAAGACCAAGGGATCAGTCTAAATCCCATGATATGACTGGGGAACCAGCCAAAATATCATAATACGACAAAAGGACTTACTAAATCCCATGATAAGACCAAGCGGCTATCCTAAATCCAGTGATAAGGCCTAAATCCAATGATAAGGCCTAAATCCAATAATAGGGTCTAAATCCCATGATAAGACCAAGGAGCTAGCCAAAATCCAATGATAAGGCCTAAATCCCATGGTAAGACCAAGGAGCCAGCCCTTATTTATCAGAAAATATTCATCAGACAAAAATATCATTTGTAATTATTTGCCTAAATGTACAGAAATGGGAGTTTGAGTTGGCTTATCATCGAGCATGGACTTATCTTCAGATAAGTACAGTATGTGGAGTATGGTACATTTTATTTAAAGGTACTTGTATAAGTAATTGGCTCATACATTACAAAGTACAGAGGTCACCCTCTTATGAAGTCACCCTTTTGCACTAAATAAGTTGACCTTAAAACAAAGATGGCTGTGAAAGGTACAGAATAATAAATATATACTATTTTGGTGCCCAAAATGGTAGAATCTTATTGGATGGTGGCTTGTCAAGACAGGTGGCCACTTTTAAAGGGAATGATTAAACATGGTTGTTATTGAGGAGTGCCATATTTTTCCAGTGATAAGTTTATGCTTGATGATAAGTCATCCACAGCTGTTGGAAGACTGAGGCAAAATATTTCATAAGAAATCCTTGTTCAGTAATAATAATAATAATAATAATGAGGACTTTGTATAGCACCTAATCTTTAGAAGCTCTAAGCGCTTTACAACATTTGACAACACTTAAAAAACATATATAATGATATGAGTACAAAAACAAAAACAAACACCACAAAATTAGAAACAGAAAAACATGCTGTAAATATTTAAGGTAAGGATACATTATAAGGATACATTATTAGGTCTTTAAGTCAGTTCTTGCAGTTGAAATAGGTGAGTTTTAACAGCACTCTTGAATGAGATCATTGTGTCTTTGTGTCTAAGTGCAGTGGGCAATTCGTTCCACATTGCTGGGCCCTGGTATGCAAAAGAGCGTTGTCCATATGATTTCATTTTCATAGTGGGAATAATGAGAATACGAGTTTCAGAAGAGGAGCGTAAGTATCTTGCAGGTGTGTACACGTGGGTGAGGTCAGATAGGTATGTTGGACTGGAGCCCGTCAGTGAAACGTAGCACAGAGAACAAATTTTGTGTTTAATTCTGGATCGTATGGATAGCCAGTGAAGGGTAGAGAGCAGGGGAGAGGCGTGCTCTGATTGTGGTACTCTAAGGATGATCCGAGAAGCTGTGTTTTGAACTTTTTGAAGTTTCTGGAGTAGATATTGAGACGAACCAGACAGAATTGAGTTACAATAGTCCAGTCTTGAAAGTACTAAGCTACTAATAAGCCCACTCTCTTTCATCACATTTACAGCCAGGCCACCAGGCTTATTGTGGGAGGATTGCTATCATCTCATTAAAGATTCAATGTTGGTTGGAAGAATAGGTTTTACTATTCACATATGCTAATAAAATGTTTCCCAGTCTAGCGGACAAGAATAAATATACCGTGGTCAATAAAATAGGCTTACTTAATAATTTTGCTGGCAGGAACAGCATTTCATACAGCTTGTTAAATACATGCCTAATGCCCAGTCCACATAAATTTGACAGAAATTCTGTTAAATAAATTGGCTACAGTAGGCTTTATATCTTTACTAGGTTGAGCTGCCATATTCCTTAAGGACGTTATTATTGTACGGACTATGATTACAGTAAGATCAAAGTTTACTGGTATGAATGTAGGCCCTGCAGATGTCTGCAGTGATTGTATTCTTTAGTTCAAAGTATAAATCTGCTGTCTCCAGCTCTTTTGTCATTCAGAAATAGATTGCTCATATTTCCAGTTACCAGTTCTTGGTTCTGAAAATTCTGTACTATATCCATAGCTATACTATATCCATATCTGTATTATATCCATATCTATACTATATCTGTACTATATCCATATCTATACTATATCTGTACTATATCCATATCTATACTATATCTGTACTATATCCATATCTATACTATATCTGTACTATATCCATATCTATACTATATCTTACTATATCCATATCTATACTATATCCTTATCTTTCTACACAAAATGTGTCTGATGAAGACAAGATACATTATATAGGGGTTGGACCACATTGAATATGAGGGTCAGGCCATATTAAAAGATAGACTCTCTCTTCATGTACATTGTCTGATGAAGATAGTATTTCAGTAAACATGGGTTGGGCCACAGTAAATATGAGCATAAGGCTGTATTATATATGAAGGTCAGGCCACATTTAATATGAGGACTACATGAATTATGAAGGTCAGGTCATATTAAATTTGAGAGTCAGGCCACATTTAGTATGAGGGTTAGGTCATATTAAATATGAGGGTCAGGTCATATCAAATATCAGGATCAGACCACATTAAATATGAGGGTCAGGTCACATTAAATATGAGGGTCAGGCCTTACTAAATATGAGGGCCAGGCTTATGAAATATGATTGTCAGGCAGTATTAAATATTAGGGTCAGGTCATATTAAATACGAGTCATGCCACATTAGATCTGAGGGTCAGGCCAAATTCAATATGAACATCAGGCCATATTTAATATGAGGGTCAGGCCATTTTAAATATGAAGGTCAGGCCATATTTAATATGAGGGTCAGGCCATTTTAAATATGAAAGTCAGGTCATATTAAATATGAGAGTCAGGCCACATTAAATATGAGGGTAAGGCCATATTAAATATGAAAGTTAGGCCATATTTAACATGAGGATCAGGACACATTAAATGTGAAGGTCAGACAACATTAAATATTGATATCAGGGCATATTAAATATGTGGGTCAATTCATATTAAATATGAGGGTCAATTCATATTAAATATGAGGGTCAGTTCATATTAAATACGAGATGCAGGCCATATTAAATATGAGCCAAGCTCACATGGTAGACTGTGTCTTCATTTATAGTGTCAGATAAGTTTTCTGTCCAGATTTCATCATTACAAAACAAATCATTAACCAGGCTATTGAAAATTCCAAATTTGAAGATGAAAATTTATATTTTGTAATTTGATTGTCATTTGAATTTTTGCCAGTATTTAAAGATGAGGAGGCTGGTTTTGGATGTATATAATAATCATTGTGTGAAAAAAGAAAAGATTCAGTAATAAAATACTGGAAAGATGCCATTTGCTTAGGAGAAATTAGAGGCATTTGTAACAGAATTCTTTCACGTTTGTTCCATCATGATAACCAGCTGGTTTATTACAGAAATAATACAAAGCTTAATTCACTTTGGTGGTGTGGAATGTGTAAAATGAATATGATCTAAATCAGTTTGATGGCTATGAAGAAACAAAATCTGTTTTCCAGATCAGCATTAACCAATATAAACTGAACATCATCTAAGACTTTTATGCCCACTGCAGTATTTATTGTGTACATATCTACAGACATTAGGAAAACTAAATAATGCTCAGTAACATTGTTATGGAGTTGAAAGAGTTATATTTATTCTTGTATCCCATCCACTCCCAACCACCAAGATAAGGAATCATATTCTTGAATTCAGCATAGAACTTGCATCAAACTAAAAAATTATTTATCCTGTCATAAACTTCTTTCACTTCTTTTCTTTTTGTCATTTTTACATGTCGTACATTAGGTACAGTTTGTGTGTGCTGTGTTAATAACACCTTGTTGAACATAAAAAATGTTCTGAACACTTCTCCAACTTAAAAGTGGACATTCTTTTGATTTGCTGTCGATCAGTACTCCTTTTCTTCATCTACTGGTGATCAGTATCCCTTAATTTTTCAGCAGGTAATCAGTACCTTTAATTTTCTCTGCTGGTTATCAGTACCCCTCAGTTTGTATCTTCTGGTTATCAGTACCCCTTGATTTTATCTGCTGGTTATCAGTACACCTTAATTTTATGTGCTGGCAATAGGTACCTCATAATTTTATCTGCAGGTAATCAATACCCCTTAATTTTATCTGCTGGCAATCATTACCCCATAATTTTATCTGTTGGTGATCAGTACCCCTTAATTTTATCTGCTGGTGATCAGTACCCCTTAATTCTATCTGTTAGTGATCCGTACCCCTCAATTTTATCTGCTGACAATCATTACCCTTTAATTTTATCTGTTAGTGATCAGTACCCCTTAAATTTATCTGCAGGTGATCAGTACCCCTTAATTTTATCTGCTGGCAATCGTTACCCCTTAATTTTATCAGTTGGTGATCAGTACCCTTTAATTTTATCTGGAGGTAATCAGTATCCCTTATTTTTATCTGTTGGTGATCAGTACCCCTTAATCTTATCTGCTGGTTATCAGTACCCCTTAATTTCATCTGCTGGTTATCAGTACCCCTTAATTTTATCTGTTGGTGATCAGTACCCCTCAATTTAATCTGCTGGCAATCAGTACCCTTTAATTTTATCTGCTGGCAATCAGTAGCCCTCAATTTTATCTGCTGGTGATCAATATCTGTTAATTTTATTGGCAGGTTATCAGTACCCCATAACTGTCTCTGCTGGCAATCATTACTCCTTAATTTTATCTGCTGGTGATCAAAACCCTTTAATTTTATCTGTTAGTGATCAGTACCCTTTAATTTTATCTGCTGGTTATTAGTACCCCTTAATTTTAGCTGCATGAAAAAAATACCAATAGATAGGTTAAGGGCATGTCCACGCAAGTGAGGTGAGTGCATATAAATACCAATTGAAAGGTAAAGGTATGTCCACACAAGTGAAGAGGGTGTCAACAAATACCAGTTGAAAGGTTGAAGGAATGTCCACACCAGCATGGTGGGTGTATACAGATACCAATATAAAGTTTAACACACATTCACATGAGATTCTTTTGATTGAGTGGCTTTTTGTTCATGGGAGATAGCACATTAATGGACAAACACATGATCTGACAGTATGAAGACCAATATTGGTGATTTATGGAGCTGCTGAAAAAACCCATATCTACTTTATTTTATGCACTTTTTATTCTCCTTTACACTGCCTTACTACCATTAACCTTGTAAGAATCAAAAAGGTTTGTTGAATTTCCTCCAGGCAGAAGACATTTGGGAAGCCATTTTGAATATGTCCAACTTGTAAGAGGTACCATATTAACTCATTAACCCCTGGAGGTTTTTGTCGTTTTTGCCTGAAATGTCAGTAGGAAACCCATTTTGGGAGCTATTTCTGAATACATCCTAATACATCGACCTCCAAGACATTTTAGGTTAACCTAATGCCTAGCTGTGTTAAAAACATCATTTTTCATTGGCTATTTCACCTCAGCTTGAGCAGAAGGGTAAAAGCTGGACTTCTTTTTTTTTTTTTTTTGCTTAATGGACCCATCATTTTTGTGTCGAGACCACTCTTTATTCTAAATGCCCATCTTATCCTACTTTTTGCAAAGGTTCACCTGTCTGTGTGCAGTTCAGACCGGTCTGTCTTAGATCTGAGGCCAAAAAGTCTAAAATCTGGACACAAAATCGGATTCCGACCTCGAGTGAATTTCGGCTGGAAAAAACTCAGGTCCAAAAAGTTACGTTTTTCCCTCTGTATTTTGTAGTGCAACTAGAAGATCCATATTATTTGGTATCATCGCAAAGCTACATCTGTCTACCTTTATATAATACCACCCACTTTATTGTGTCGTACATGACCTTGACGCTACAGAGCTCAGAAGTAGGCTACCACCTCCTGCCACGTAAACACGGCGCCAGGGGTTAATGAGTTAATTCAGTCAATACATATTTCCATGTTTCTTTGTAACCTGGTCTTAATTTCACTAATTTCAAATATCTAAAATTTACTGTCAAGTTGAGAGGGTTTTTTTTCTTTCTAACTGACAATAATAATATTGTCAGAGCTAGAGACAGTAGAAAAGATGAAATACCTTCTGTACTTACTTATAAATCGAGTCAAACTGCAAACAACAAAGATCCTGATCTGCCATAGCATAATATGCCTGAAGATAAGAGTCTATGTTGTTTTTGTTCTACTGATTACTCCTAACAAACTGTGCAGTTTGCAGTTGGACTTGTCTTATAAGCGAGTATATACGGTACATCTCTTTAGTTGAATAACTTTATTATCAGTAACTACGAGTGTCAGTTTTTCCTTTGAAATAGGAAAAGCTTTTCATTATAGAATTTGGGATATTATGATTATATTTATCTTTTTATCTGCTGATTTTGTCTGTACAAAATAATTCATTTTTGCCAGTTGTAATAAAAAAAATTGAAGATATTTTGGTGAATTTCAGGGCTGCAGTAGCATGTTTGTAACATGCTTGGTGCCACTATGGTCTTTGGCATTTAAATGTGGTGGATGAGTAATTAGTGTACAAAACACATAATTTAGTCATTTCAGGTTCAAATCCTGACTGCACCAATCCATCCATGTTTTCTGTTTTGCTCTGTCTTCAAGCAACGCACTCAATGTTCCTATGGCCTTGACTCTAGGTGATCATTCATGTACCGATGCACCTTAAAACAGCAATTAGTTTCATCAACAAAAATAAAATCTGGAATTGAGTGCCAAATTCAACAGGCTTTCATTAGATCTTGGCAATTACGTGAATATAAAGACAGATCAAATTTATAATACAAGATCATTATTAGCAATAAAATTTTGGTTTTATGTGATTGGAATGTTATAGATTTGATTAAAATTGATAAAAATACCTGACAATTTAACACAAGTATTGCAGTTGACTTTTTCATCCCTAAGGTACAGACTTAAATACTAAATTAGAGTTCTTCAGACAAATTACATGTTTATTCCAGTCTCGTTACTGTCTTTGAATACCAGCTAAAGACCGGTTATAATTAAATAGAACCTTTAGGATATGCCCATATTTCCATTCATCACTTCTCGTTAAATTGAGCAGATATATCAAGACATAATTTACACAATTCACGTTTCTAAATAGAAAATGAAGTTAATTTTACAGCTTTTAAATGAGACAAAATTAATATAAATGCCACAATATTCCCTGAGGGAAAGTTTGAAAGCTATAATTTCCACGTAACAAGAAATATTGCATAAATACTATTCTTTACAACTGACGGGTTCGGTGCAATATGCCAAAAATATGAATAAAATCACCCAAATTTCATAGATTTGGAAAAAAAATATCCCTTATGATAGGTATTCTGAAACTGTGTTTTAATATGGTGAACATGTTCTCAAATCACTGAACTTTGTAGTCAACACACTTGACATATTTATTTTACCAATATAATATAAATTTTAACAATAACTCAGGAAAACGGGATTTGCACATGCAGATGTATAATTCTGTTGTTGGATTGCTTGGGTAATTTTATGCCATTATTGCAGGATAAATAATTCTGTTTGATTACATTGCTCATTTTCACACCTTTATTTTGGTTAGTTGGGAATTTGTCATTCATTTCTCTACCTGTAATTCAAATTGCCTTCTGTTCACATCTTAGTTCATTTCATGAACCTGACACTTGCATGCTACATGCATAAGGAAGAAAGTCATTAAAGTGCCTTGATGATATGGTAATTAAAAATCTTGGCAGGTGCAAGACACATGGTCGATAAGAAAACTCTTGTAATGAGTCTTTTTTGTCCCAGCAACTTGCCTTCTGCCATCTTATTTGGTGAAAACATTCATTAATCACTGTCATTTGAACTAGATCAGTTTGTTGTTGTTACTTTATTGTTGTCATAAACTGGTAAATATATTTTCACAGAAATTTCTCTTAATTTGACGATTGTTACCAATTTTTTTCCTTTAGTTTATTCTGAGATGTTTCATTACTAAAGATAACCATCAAAGTGAACTTTATTGACTGATTTTTTTATCTATGGTTTATACTAAAATGTTTGATTACAAAAGATACTTGCCTATAGAATCAAACTTTACTGACACTGATTTTTTTATCAATGGTTTTCAGTGAAATGTTGATTGCTAAAGATGACTATCAAAGCATACTTTATCACACTGTTTTTTTTATCTGTGGTTTATACTGAAATGTTGATTACTAAAGATGACTGTCAAAGCATACTTTATCAACAGTTTCTTTTATCTATGGTTTATACTGAGATATTTCATTACTAAAGATTCTTGCCTATCAAAGCATACTTTATTGACATTGAGTTTTGATCTGTGGTTTTGTACTGAAGTGTTTGGTTTCTAAGATGTTTACCTTTGAAAGCAATATTTTGCTGTAAGCAAAAATATCTATACGATTTTCCATCGGATCATTTAGTTTTAGAATCCACTAGGGAATTGACATTGAATTCCGCATAATTAAAAATGTCTGAGATGTTCAATAATGGCACAATTTTTAGCCACTTCACGGGTCATAAACCAGATTAGCTTATCAGATGGTATTTTGTCTGTCATCCATCTTCTGTCCGTCAATTAGCACAAGTTTGTTATCACTGCTCCTCAGAAACTACTTGGAGGACTGTGTTTAAACGTCATGCACACATTCATCCCATGGTCTAGTTGCTCCTAAATGAAAATGGCACTGCTTGGACATCCAATATGAGTGCCACAGTGGCCATCTTGAAAATCTTTTTATCGCTACTCCTCCTGAATGTATAAATATATCAACATGAGGATTTCACTAGAAGACCTCTTATGATGTCTATTTTGTCCTAAATGAAAATGGTACTAATCTGACATCCAGCATGGCCACCATGGAAGCGATCTTGAAAATCTTGTTATTGTTACTCCTCCTGAATGGATTCAAAGGATTGTGATATCAACATGGAGTTTTGACTGAAAGACTTATTATGATATCTAGTTGGTCCCAAATGAAAATGATGCCAGTCTGATGCCCAATATGGCTGCCACAATGGCCAGCTTTGAAACATTGTTAATCTACCCTCCCAGAATGGTTGATCATTATGACATTGGGTTTTCACCAAAATGATGTTCACTTTGTACTAAATGAAAATGGTGCCAAACTGGCATACAGTATATGTACCACAGCAACTACTTTAAAAATCTTGTTTATTGCTGAAACATATCAGAGATGGTTTCAAAACTCGACAGTTAAAAGGAAAAAATGGTCTAATCTTGAATTCCTACAGGTTCTTTTGCCAGCTAGAGCATCAGTCTCTTCAAGGGACTTTTGTTATATCAATGTCCCACTTAGATCTGTCCTAGTAGCATCATATTATTTTTGAAGACAGTGTTGCTGCTTTTTTATGTTGCATGATATCTTCATCATATTTCAGTTTATTATGTTACATTTCTAGGCTCGTACAAAAATAACAAGAAAAGAGTGAAGACAACAAGCTTTGTAAAATTTAACAAATAATTTATTTCCCTAGAAAATTAAGGTAAAAATGAGAAAAAGAACTTACGGTTTTACGAATAAAATCTGTAAGATTTTGGAACTACAATTTGATAGTTCATTGACCACTCGTCACCAGCAGGTACCTCGGGAGGTCTCCATTTTCTCATAAGAATTCCATCTTTAATGAAATAACAGACAGGTACTTCAGTGGCTTCAGTTTCACTAATGGCCCTCTGAAACAAACAGGAGATCAAAGGATTTTTTTCCTGTTCGATGACAAGTGATTGTCATTTGTCACCCTGATTAGAATAAAGAGAATGAGTAGTTAAAAGAGGATCACTGTGATCAATACCTTTTGATCGATCCAAACAAGGAGTGAAAGTGACCTCATCAAAAGCCTGACCAATACATGTGTCAGCTAAAGGGATACTTTCCTTATCAACATCATTCTCAAGAGCTTTCTTTGACATAGCTCTAGTAACTGCACAAGCTGGGTATAAATCAAGGAATTCTTTTTCAATAGGATCAGCTTTCTGATCCAAAGAAGGCTTGTCAGTTACAAGTGGATTACCCACAACCTTATCTCCAGCTAGGTCATTGCCTAGTAATAAATGAATGCCCTGAATGGGTAAAGAAAGCACTATTCCGACTGTCCCAGGTCCTGAAACTAAGTCTGATGACAAATTTACACAATGGAGAGGAACATTAACAAAATTGCACTCTACTCCTTGAGTAAGAACACTCTCATTAGAAGAAGACTTCTCAGAAAAAGGCAAAGTACCTGATAATAAAAGACTCTGAGAAGCTCCTGTGTCCCTTAAAATTTTAATAGGGATGGGATTGGCCAAATCACTCAAAAGTGATATCAAACCCTTCGACATGAATGGTTCATAATTCTCCATAATAAAATCAGACTGGGGTTTATTAGACCCAACAATTGTATTGCTTTCAATACATGACTGTGATCTTGACCTCATAGATATAAGAGCATTTGGGATAGGTCTGTCTTGATTCCGATGGTTATTTTTCAGTTCGAAGCAATCAGAAATAACGAATACTCATCAGCAGCACGAGCAGCATTTTCCAAGGTTTCGATCTTATGCTCATCAAGATAAGTCTTAATGTCACTATGGACACAGATCTTGAACTCTTCAAGTAATACAAGTTGTCTAAGACTTTCATGATCTTGATCAACTTTCCTGGCTAAGCACCATCTATCAAATAACTGCTCTTTTTCTCTTGCAAATTCGACATGAGTTTGTCCAGCTTCTTTTTTTTTTATAGTTCCTGAATTTTGCTGATAAGCCTCAGGGACTAACTCATAACCCTTTAAGATGCATTCCTTAACCAGATCATAGTCAGCACTTTGCTCTACTGACAGGGATGCATAGATATTTTGGGCTTTGCCAAAAAGTGTACACTGTAATAATTGAGTTCAATGCTCCATTGGCCATTTCAAATTTTCAGCAACTTTTTCAAAATAAGGAAAATATTTGTCTACTTCTTGTTTGTTTAAAGGGGGCACTGACCTAAAATTCTTAGTAATATCAAAACTTTAATTTGTATGTGAAGTGGGAACATGCATTTCACTTGCCAGTTCTATTTCTTTTATTCTAAATTGATATTCCCTCTCTTCTCTCTTTGCATTTGCATCTGTCTCTCTCTCTCGACTTTCTCCAGTTGCAACTGCATTTGTTTCTCTTTCTTCTGTAACTGCATTTGTTCTTTCTGTAACTGCATTTCTCTCTCTCTCTCTCTCTCTCTCTCTCTCTCTCTCTCTCTCATCTAATTGCATTTGCATTTGTTTTTCCTCTTTATCTTTCTGAAGTTCAAGCTTTCTTAACTCTAATTCCATCTTGTATTTTAATTTTATTCTTTTACTTTTATGTCAGAGCCTGATACAGACTTATTGATCGAAACCAAAACACTTTTATTCAAAACACTCTTTTCTACCAAATACTGGACCAAAATGTTTTTTATTTCTTGCTTTGTTAAGGAAGCTTTTGCCTCAGAAAGATCATATTTTCTGGCAAGTTCAAGCAATTCATCTTTTTTTCAAACAGTCCAACTCAGCTCATGGGTAGGATTTGAAAGAAAGATCTCCACTTTTGATGACATTGTGAAAAAGCCTGTTGATTTCACTAAAGATTTCAAAAAAAAATGTGAAATAATACTTGGGATTTAAAAAATTCTGAAAACTAGGGAAATTTAAATTTCAAAAAACAATTTTCTGAAATATTTTAACCAAAATTCATATATCCCAAGGATGAGCAACACAATTTTCTTGTTACCTGTCTAGGCTTGTACAAAAGTAACAAGAAAAGAGTGAAGACAACAAGCTTTAACAAATAATTTATTTCCCTTGAAAATTCAGGTAAATATGAGAAAAAGAACTTACGGTTTTATGAATCAAATCCAAAATTAATCCAAGAATTAAAAAATAGAAGTCCTATCAATGAAAAGTCCTAAATGAATCACAGTTCAAATCCCGATGAAATTCAAGATGACGTCTTCAATAGTCAGCTTTGTACTGATGTGTCAACAGTTCTTTGTTGAATCATAGAAAATAATATTCCAGTTTGGAATTCCGAATAATTTTTGATAAATGTCTTTGTCCAAGAATTCTGTATGAGCACTGGTATTTTCCAGGGAAAGAATCACTAATTCCATAAATTGAATAAAATAAAAATTCAACTCAAACTGGTCACAACAAAACACCTTAAAGTATCAAAGATTTAAAGTCCAACTGACTACTTCTTATGAAGAAAAATGGTTATACAGTAAGTTAAGACGCAAAACAGATTCCCATATGAAGGTCACGTGATCACCTAGAACAATGTATAAATTCGTTACATGCCTAACATCACATATTCAGTATAGCCATAACTGAAATCAGTGGTTCTTACTCTGGGAAAACAAAACAAAGAAAAATATTGTTTACCAAAAGCCTTACTAGTTCTGAATCAAGGTCAGCAACTAGATACAATGTTTCTACTACTGGTTGTTTGTCAGGTCAAACAGAACTGAACTGAATTTCTAAAAATAAAAAATCAAATCCAGTAGACAAAGTTATCATTACAATAACATGAAATGGAATAAAAATATAAAAAATATTTAAAACTAACAAATAAATAATTAAATTACATATACATAACAATTTTTGTAGAAATCATGCCAATTTGTAGACCATCAAATATGGTCACTGTTACAAGCAATAGAAACCTTTGAACAAAAATGTAAAAAGAAAAATGTACAGAAAGCATCATGGAATGAAGGCCTTTTAATTTGCACAAGTGATGTGAATTAGACATCAAATTATATTACCACCATTACTTAAAACAAAAAAATTTAAATGACTTTTTTTTCTTCAAAGACTTCTCAACAGAATTTTAACAAAATTTTGACTGAATGCATCAAAGTCCAGCAAGATTGTACAAGGAATGATCTGCCAGCTAAGCTAGCCTTAATTAAAGACTTTAAATTAATTTTCATCAGGATTTGACAAAATCTGACGTAAAAAATCTTTTTTAGCACAAAAAGAGTTAACAGCAGAATAGTTATTTAGTAGACTGGATGCAGAATTTGTGAAGGCAAAGGAAATTAACTATTGATATTTTTCAGCCATTTGTTATTGGATTGACAAATTATTATATTTTTTTTTTAAAAAAGAAACATAAAATTGACAAGACTTTTAACAGTTAAAACTCAAACCACCCTGAGGGCCGCATGACGGCATTTTTGATGGCCCAAGGGCTGCACCACTTTATTATCTTTCATGACACCTTGGGACTCCAATCATTTTGCGGGCCACAGGATACAGTTTGGCAAGATATGGTTTGAGATCCCAGGTTTAATGCAATAAATCACTTCCCCAACATCCACTGACTTCTAGCATCATTCCAAAAGATGATACAAAATGCTCCAATTTTAAAGGCATATATAAACCAGTTTTTTTTAAAAACATATGATGACAGTTATGTCTCGGGTGAAGTTCTGTAAAGTAACCTGTTGTCAGTGAACATTACCTTTGTTGTTCTTGCTTGCTTTTTTATGGTCACTCTCTTTCTGTAAAGATGACTAAACTTTACAATATGGAAACATTTGTTGAAATTCCATTGGTGAAAAATAAATAAACTGAATTGAGTTGTGTTTCATATGATTAAATTTCAGTTAAGTTATATGGACAACAATAGACAATTTTAAATTAAATTATGTCGTCAACGATGGACAATTTTCAGTTAAGTTATATGGTCAATGATAGATAAATTTCAATTAAGTTACATGGTCAATGATAGACAAATTTCAGTTAAGTTACATGGTCAATGATAGACAAATTTCAGTTAAGTTACATGGTCAATGATAGACAAATTTCAGTTGAGTTATGTGGTCAACAGTAGACAAATTCAGTTAAGTTATATGGTCAGTGTTAGACAAATTTCTTTTTTCTGCACACAATCATAATTGTACATCACCTTTTTGAAGATTAAGGTGAATACAAAAGGAACCTCACATTTCTTTTCATATTACACAGAGTTGAATCCCCTTATACACCACTTGCAATAGTCCAGTCCCTGTTGACACCACTTGAAAACTTAAGTCCCTGTATACACTACTTGAAATGCTTTAGTCCCTGTATACTTCACTTGAAAAACTTAAGTCCCTGTGACATCACTTGAAATATTCAAGTTCCCATATATACCACTTGAATAGCCCTCGTATACACCACATGAAATAGTCACTACAGACACCTCTTGAAATACTTAAGTCCCTGAAGACACCAATTGAAATTCTTACGTCCCTGTATATATCTCCTGAAATTAAGTCATTGTAAGACAACACTGGAAATACTTATGTTCCCACAGAAAACCACTTGAAATACCTAAATCCTTGTAAGCACCACTTGAAATACTCAAATCCCTGTGGGCACTACTTGAAATATTCAAGTTCCCATATATACAATGTGAAATAGTTAAGTCCCCCATATACACCATATAAAACAATGTAAGTCCCTATAATATACCACTTGAAATGATTAAGTCACTGCAGGCACTGCTTGAAATACTTAAGTTCATGTGTGTACACCATTTGAAATAGTTAAGTCACTGATTTTCATTCCTTTGGAGGCTGGTGGTGTTCTTTACAATTGGCAACATTTGCTGCACATGATCTGACTTGTTGCAGCCAGATTTTCATGAATTTATTGTGACATGGTCCATACTCCAAAATTTAAGTTTCACATGCTGCTTGAGTACATTTGTTTTATGCAACACATGTTACTTGAGTACAGGTTGTTTTGTGTGTTAAAATATGAAATACATACTACCGGTAGTTGAGAACATGTTTTTTGTATGTTAAAATAAATAAACACATAATATTTGAGAACATATTGTTTGGTGCATTAAAATATCAAAGACAGGTTGCTCGACTACACATTTTTAGTGTTAAAATATGTAACACATGCTGATTGAGTACAAGTTGTTTTGTATATTAAAATATGAAAATACATACTAGTTGAGAACATATTGTTTTTTGTGTTAAAATATGAAACAAATGCTGTGTGTTTTTTTTATAATATGAAACAGGGCCCCAAGTGGCCGAGTGGTCTAAAGCGCTCACCGTTATGGATCACTGCCATCTCACCTCTGTCTGTGTGGGTTCGAGTCTCGGGCGCGGCCAGTGTGGGTATGTGAGAAAGCTTGCAAGTAGCTTCTCATGGGTTGGTGATTCTTTCTGGGGTTTTCCCAGGTTCTTCCTCCACCATTTATACTGGCCACCATGTATAGCCTATCTTGTGCTGAAAAATGGTGTTAAACCCTACAACAACAACAATAATATGAAACACATGCTAGTTGATACCAGTTTGTTTTGTGTGTTTAAATATGAAAGACAGGTTACTTGAGGACATGTTGTTTTGTGTGTTTAAATATGAAACACATGCTGCCTGAGCACAGATTGTTTTGTGTGTTAAAATACAGAACACAAATTAGTTGAACACGGGTTGTTTTGTGTGTTAACATATGAAACACAGACTAGTTGAGAACAGTTGTTTTGTGTGTTAAAATATGAAACAAAACTAGTTGAGAAATGGTTGTTTTGTGTGTTAAAATAAGAAACATTGCTGCTTGAGTACATGTTTTGTATATTAAAATATGAAATAATAATAATAATAATAATAATAATAATAATGATAATACTTTATTTCTAGAGGGTTGACTCATTAGTCAAGGAATATTCTCCCTTGAGGCCCTCTTAAGTTGAGTATAACAATGCACATTTTATATGAAAGATAGCAATAATTACTGTTTATTTTAACATGTTTAGTATTAA
Source organism: Megalonaias nervosa (assembly GCA_016617855.1). Classification (NCBI taxonomy): domain Eukaryota; kingdom Metazoa; phylum Mollusca; class Bivalvia; order Unionida; family Unionidae; genus Megalonaias; species Megalonaias nervosa. The sequence goes on along the minus strand of JAECUM010017548.1, from coordinate 8,935 downwards.
AATACTAAATTCCATTATCTATTAGAAACACATACATGCTCATAATATCTGTTCTTAAATACTCTAATATTTTCAGCAGATTTTACATGTAGTAGAAGCTTTTTTTAAGTTGCTCTGTTCTTGGTTTTGGTGCTAGAAGGTTTCCTTGTGATATTGATCTCAACTGGTATTGTGTTGAAAAAGGCCTGAATAAGTCCTGAAGATACTCTGGTGCAGTTCCATGTAGACATTTATATAAAAGAACTGCCTTGTGAAAATCAGTCCTGTCATATATTGTGAACCATTTTAGTTCTATAAACAATGCTTTTGAGGGATGATCAATAGATGCATCTAAAATTATGCGTGCTGCTTGTTTCTGAAGTTTATAAATCCTGTCAGGCTGAAATTTTGCACAGTTTCCCCATACATTTGAACAATAATCCATTGTTGGAAGAATATATGACTTGTAGTATATATTGCGAGTTTCCATAGGTAAATATTTCTTGATTCTGCTGAGTAGGGCAATTTTGGATGACAGTATTTTACAAAGTTTATCAATATGGTCATTCGATGATAAATTATTATCTACGGACACACCTACAAGCTTTTCATGTTTGACATTTTCAAACGGATGATTATTTATTGTAAGAGATAGTTCTGTTTTCCCTAACTTGTGTAACTTTTGTAATGTCCTCAAAATCATACATTTTGTTTTACTGTCATTAATTACCATTCTATTTTGTTGTGCCCAGTTTTGGACTCTAATAAGGTCTGAGTTTAATCTATTTTGGATAACTTCAGTATCAGAACTAGATGTATACAAGGCTGCATCATCTGCAACAAATCTGTATATGTAGATCCATTATTTAATGGTAGATCATTGATATAGATAAGAAAGAGGAGAGGGCCTAAAACTGGGCCTTGAGGGACCCCTGAATGAATAGTGTGAGTTTGAGAATAATATTGCCAATGCTTACTTGTTGAGACCTTTGGTTTAGGTATGATCTGAACCAGTTTAAAGAAGGATTGTCATTTTGTATATTAAAATATGAAATGCATGTGGCTTTAGTACAGGTTGTTTTGTGTTAAAATATGAAACACATGTGGCTTTAACTACAGGTTGTTTTGTCTGTTAAAACATGAAATACATGTGGCTTTGGTACAGGTTGTTTTTTTGTATTTTAAATATGAAACACATTCTGCTTGAGTATAGTTTGTTTTGTGTTAAAATTTGGAAATCTTTTTTTAATAAATTGTTGGTGTACATATTTTTTAGCTTTTGGTATACATTTTCTGCATAGATTTTTAGTATGCATTGTTTTGTAGATAAATAAACATTTTTAAAAAATATTTTTGGTATACATTTTTTTATTATTTTCATTGGATACTTTTTTTTGCTTATATTTCTATTATACATTTTTGGCAGAATTTAGGCATTCATTTTGTATAGATATTTAGTATAGACATGTGGGTTGAAGGCAAGTAAAATATCTCAAAAACTATAAAGATGACAACTATTTAGAATTGCATGAAGGTAGTAAGTGCACAGTGCTTTTCAAAATTATCACCTAGGGAAAGGGCTTGCATTTGCACTGTGAGCATCAAGTGCTGTCAAAATGGCCTTCAGACATGAAAAATACTTGTTTAAATATGTGGGTGGGGTGCTTAAACCTTTTATTGTGAACTTCCATTAACTTTTATGCACATTCAGTTTGTGCATAACAGCTGTCCCTTGCACCTTGATGCATGTAAAGGGAGCTAACTTAGTATGTACCTATGCATGATAAGGACATTGTTGATTGGTGTGTGGTTAATATGATGTGAGTTAAACCTCACGAAATTTACCCAAATAAATATTACATCAGCACACAGTAAAAGTATTACATAAAGTATGGTAACAGAATTCACCCACACTTGATGATAAACATGTTAATAATATAATTAGACTCTTTTAAAAATTTTGTCATCAGCAGCCATATTGGATTTTACCTGACAGATTTGACAATGAATTATTTTTATTTATTGATTATATCAGTGAAACAAGAGCAGAAAACAGGCTTATTGACAATGTCTGTATTAGTATTTTGTGTGATTTTTGTCTCTGTATGATGCAGATATCTCTCCCATTATAATGCACCTTGTTATAACATGATTTTGGATACAACACTGTGCTACATTGAACCTCTTGACCAAAATTATACCAATGTATAATAACAATAAGGATTTTTTTTAAAAAGGTGAAATTTAGTCTTTTATCTTCATTTTCAGTTTCAAAACACCATTATTGAACAAATTTGACAGTACCTGCTATACCACAGCACTTGGTATAACACAGTTCGGCAAATAATGCGGTGGGTGGTTATGGACCCTAACTTTTTCATAGCTGGCGAGAGCTGTACTTGCGTAAAATTGCATAGTTTTGTTTGGACCAGCTGCCAGCTTGTATTCCACATGGCTTATAGCCATTTAGGATTAAAATGACTGTTAAATGTTCTTCCTTACAATAGGATGCTTCCTGTTATAGACAAGGGATTTTATTTCACTTCTTTTTCTTGAGATGACAATCCATTTTAAGATGTCATTATCTTTAATATGGCCGTAAATCTGTTCCCAATCTCTTTGATAAACGTAATGAGATGAATAATAAGTAGAAGATCCAGTGATAAAGGATGACCATAAAATTAATAAACTGACATACTTTGTTCATTAGTGTATTAGTCTGTCAGTCTATATGGCTATCTTATTTCAAGACCACAGTGTGCAAGCATTAAATTAATAGTGACATTGTATCCCTATTATGGAAGAAACATATCATTTTTCTTTCATGGTTCCTGTATAGGATTTAAAGCCACGCATGATGCAGATTCATGTCAGCCTCAATGGCACAGATATTGAGCATTTGCTTGGCATGTCTTGTGTTTTGGGTTTGATTCTCAGTGTGGTCCTGTTTTATTAATAGAAAAGTCATTTCTCTGTTACTACTACCACTTTTAACACTACTACTACTACTGAATATATATCAGCCAATGGACCAATATGTTGTCCTTTTTACAGAGGCAGTCAGTATACAGAGGATTTTATTGCATTACAACTGCTAATTGGCATCAAAACTCATTGCCAGATTTTATATATATATATATATATATATATATATATATATATAGAGAGAGAGAGAGAGAGAGAGAGAGAGAGAGAGAGAAGGTCAGGTAGCAGAGAGGCTAGTGTTGAAAAGTTGTCTTACTAATTAGCGATATATAAATGACTAAGGTTTGTCTTACAAATTAGGGACATATCAAAGACTAAGTTTTTTATTCTCAAAAGTCTTACAAATTATGGATATATCAAAATCTGAGATTTGTATCTCAAACATCTTACAAATTATGGATATATCAAAATCTGAGATTTGTATCTCAAACGTCTTACAAATTATGGATATATCAAAATCTGAGATTTATATCTCAAACGTCTTACAAATTATGGATATATCAGAATCTGAGATTTGTATCTCAAATGCCTTACAAATTATGGATATATCAAAATCTGAGATTTGTATCTCAAACATCTTACAAATTATGGATATATCAAAATCTGAGATTTGTATCTCAAACATCTTACAAATTATGGATATATCAAAATCTGAGATTTGTATCTCAACAGTCTTCCTAATTTGCGATATATCAAAGGCTAAGGTTTGTCTTACTAAATAGCGATATATCATTGACCAAGATTTCTGTACTCAAAAAGTCTCTTAAGCACAAAACTCCAGAGGGGCCCAGGTGGCTGCATGGTCTAAGGCACATGCCTTCAGAGATCACTGACATCTCACTTCTGTCCTTGTGGCTTTGAGTCTAGTGCTAATGGCCAATGTGGGTCTAAGGCACATGTCTTCAGAGATCACTGACATCTCACTTCTGTCCTTGTGGGTTCAAGTCTCGGGATAATGGCCAATGTGGGTATGTGAGATAGCTTACCAGTAGCTTCCCGTGGTTCGATGGTTCTTCCCTGGGTTTTCCCGGGTTCTTCCACCACCAAATTTACTGGCCATCATGAATAGTCTATCATGTGCATGATAATGGCATTAAACCCTTAACAGCAAAAACAACAACAACAACAAAACTCCAGGTGAATAGAAGCAGACAAGCATATCTTGGGGTTTTTAAATTTAAAAAACAAATTTATTTCTCAACTGCAACATCTCTTATAGACTGGTGTTGCCATAATTGTTTCATGATTAATACATGCTAAATAACAAGCCTATTAACCTCCTACTGTTCCTAGAAGACCCCATGGGCATATTATAGGAGAAATACTGTAAATTTGGGGTTATTTTAATTTGCTGACTTTGATGTCAATACTTCCTTCATCACCCGCAGCAGCAGCAGCAGCATTAGCAGCATTTGCACCATCATCATGCCTAATTAATTTTTCTATCCTTCTCCCTGCAGCCTTAGAGATGTGGAATAAGCCTGATGCATGCATGTTCCTATATGTCATAAGAGGTGACTATTGTAGGCTAACTTTAATCACCTAGGATGTATACCTTGACAATGTTAATATTGAAAAAGACTTGGACTTTTTAAAAAGGAATTACACTTCTGTCAAGAATTTGACTTTGTATTTAAAGGATTTTACCATTTTTTGCCTCATATATTTTTTTAATTCCTTTTTGGGGATGCAAAGAATTACTTGACTCAATATAGCTAGGAGGGTGCTGATATGCCATTAAAACAAATACATACATACATACATACATACATACATACATACATACATACATACATACATTGTTATGTATATTTAATTTAATTGTTTGTCTGTTAGTTTAAAATTTTTTATTTCATTACATGTTATTGTAATGTAACATTATACGCTGGACTTGACCTTGTCCAAAATTGAGTTCATTTCTGCTTGACCTGATTGACTTTTTTGATTTTTTTCATTTCATTTATGTAAACAACTAATAGCTTCATTATTCTTTATGTGTATAAGCTTATTATTAGGATTATTATTCAGGTAAACAAGGAGTCAATATGTTGATCAGGGTCAGGGTTTTGGAGATTCCTAACTGAATTTATTTGGCTATTGTGTTGTAAATAAACAAGGCTCATTAGATCATTCTAGAAGGTTATTTTCCATTAGGTAATGGTTGTTTTTAGAAAATGCTAATTGTTACCTGAGGTCAAGCAGAGAACTATATTGTCTTGTGACAGTTAGGATTTTACCAGTCATGCTTTGACATCTAGCACTTTAAGTTATATTATCTTGTGACCAGTTTGGGCTGAATTTTGTTTTCTTCAAATTATTGAATTCAAGTGATTATTTTCTCTGGAAATACAAAAGTGCTCTGACAAAATTCTTGGATAAAGGCATTCATTGGAATTTATACTGAATTCAAACCTGGAATCAGCACTTTACAGGCCATAACAGACACGTCATTACCTTCAATTTGGATCTCTTCATCACCTGAAGTGAGTTTTATTCAGGACTTTTTATTACTAGTACTTGTGTCTTTAATTCTTGGATTATTTTTTTATTTAATTCGCAATACTGTAAGTTCTTTTTTTTTTCATTTTTCACTTTGTATTCTAGGAAAATATATTATTTGTTAAATTTTACAAAGCTTGTTGTCTTCATTCTTTTCTGTTACTTATTTTTTAAGAGCATAGACTTGTAACAACATACATATATACATACCCGCTCATAAATTGAGTCCAACTGCAAATTGTTTAGACCTAGATTTTTAGAAGTAATCAGCAGAACAAACAACATAGACCCTGATCTGCTGGTACATAACAGGACAGCATATCTGGGTCAAGTTGTTTGCAGCTGGGCATGACTTACAAGTGAGTATATATATGGTACACTGTTTTATGTCCGAAGTACAATCTTTGTGTTAAACAGTTCCACATTGTTACATTATGTCATCCCTAACAAAAAGAGACCCTAATGTCATAATAAAACAGTATATTTTTGCCTTATTATTGTTAACACTAGTGATGAATGAGAAAGTTTTTATTGTTAGTAACAAAATTTCATGCATATGTCATTGAGTCAATTATAGTAATAATTTGTGCTTGGGGGAGTGGGTAATGTGCTTGACTGATAATCATTGTGATGCAGGTTCAAATACTGCCAAACCAGCTTCAGGGATGAGATGCTGCAGTTTGTCTTTCAGGCAAGGCCAGTTTCTCCCATTGCCTTAGCACTAAATAATCATTAATGTGCTGATGTGTTGTTAAAATCTAGTCTATCAGTTTTTAAAGTGAGTAGAAATAATGCCTTGCTAGTTTATTCAACAATGGGAAACAGATTTCATTCCGCTTGGTCTAAAGTATTCTAAGATCATACAGAAGAGAAATTTCATGCCACATGAAATTAAACAGGCACTAGATCTGCAGGTATTGTGCCATTAAATCAGACAATCAGTTGCTATTTTGTCATATTGGAGTTGCCAATCAAGTTTGTGACATTCTTTTCCTGATTGTTTCAGGAACCTGCTGATTAATACAAACTGTAACTGGTCAACAAAAAAAACCAAACAAAACATAAAGTTCTAACTCAGAGTGTCAAACTTGTCATGTTCATCCTCTTAACCTTTGCATGGATTAAAACATGTCAAATAATTTCACTATATAATGTGTTTCCTCATTGAAAAGTGCTACAGTATGAAACAGCAAGTTTATAGACTGATAATAAGGATGTTTTACATCCATAGTTTTTGTTTCCACAGAATAACTTTAGTTGTCCACCATCTACAGTTAACAAAATTTGTGGATAGCTTGCATTTGGGGTAAGGAAGAATCTTATCAATTTCAGGGTTAAAGGTCAAGGTCACTTTGAAAGAAGAAAAATTGTTTTTTGCACAGTAACTTGAATTTTCCATCATCTGTAGAGATACTATACTCTGTGGATGGCTTGCGCTTGAAGGTAAGGAAGAATTCTAGTGATTTAGGATTGTAGGTCAGAGGTCAAGGTAAAAATGGTTTGCACACAATAACAGTAGTTCTACATGACATACCTCAACCAAACTTTATGGATGGCTTGCTTTTGAAGGTAAGGAAGAAGGCTGTTTGGGGGTCAGAATGTCAAAGTTCAAGGTATTTGACTGAAAGAAGAAAAGTGTTGTCTGCACAATAGCATTTGTTATACAGCACAGACCTGACCTAAGTTTTGGATGACTTGCAAACTGGGTCAAGGAAGAAACCTATTGACTGACAGGTAAGTATGCAAAGGTCAGGGTCACTCTGACTTAAATAGGAAAAGTGGTATATGTGCAGAAATTTCAGTTATCTACACAGGGGACTATTAAACATGTTGCTCATGTGTTCAGTTTTCTACACAGAGGATTATTAAACATGTTGCTTATGTGTAAATTACCACTGTTGATGTTCTTGGTTTAAGGTACATATGGTCATAGATCCTATTACATCATGCAATAGTTATTTCATTTGTGATGGCCCCTACCATAAGACAACCACACCTATAATATGGTACATATTTATGGCTTTAATGAACAGTGTTATAGTGAGGGCATACTGTGTAATGTACCCTAGTATTAAGGCAACCACAACTACAATATGGTACATATTTATGGCTCTGATGAACAGTGTTATAGTGAGGGTGTACTGTGTGATGTACCCTATTAAGGTAACCACACCTATAATATGGTATATATTTATGGTTCCAATGAACATTGTTATAGTGAGGGTGTAATGTACCCTAGTATTAAGGCAACCACACCTATAATATAGTACATATTTATGGCTCCAGTGAACAGTGTTATAGTGAGTGTGTGCTGTATAATATGGCCTTTGTATAAGGCAACCACACCTATAATATGGTACATATTTATGACTCCCATGAACAGTGTTATAGTGAGTGTGTGCTGTGTGATGTGCCCTATTAAGGCAACCACACCTATTATATGGTACATATTTATGGCTCTGATGAACAGTGTTATAGTGAGGGTGTACTGTGTAATGTACCCTATTATGGCAATCACACCTATAATATGGTATATATGTATGGTTCCAATGAACATTGTTATAGTGAGGGCATACTGTGTAATGTACCCTAGTATTAAGGCAACCACACCTATAATATGGTACATATTTATGGCTCTGATGAACAGTTTTATAGTGAGGGTGTACTGTGCATGTACACTAGTATTAAGGCAACCATACCTATAATATTGGAAATATATTTATGGTTCCAATGAACATTGTTATAGTGAGGGTGTCCTGTGTAATATGCCCTTAACATAAGACAACTACACCTATAATATGGTACATATTTATGGCTCCCATGAGCAGTGTTATAGTGAGGGTGTACTATGTGATGTGCCCTAGTATAAGGAGGCCATGGCTAAATAATGGTATGCTTTTATAGCTCCAATAAACAGTGTTATAGTGGTCACGTACTGTATTATTTACCTTAGTAAAAGGTGACTGTGTTTAAAATAACAACCAAACAGACAGCAAACTTTGAAATAACCATGTACATCATCCTTAAAACCCCAATGCTGCTGTTTTACATTAATTTCACCGTATTTTCAATCTGACATTTGAATGGAAGGAAATTATGTAAACAAATAGAATCTGACATTAACCGTTCTTTGTGATAATCAAGATGTTATTTTAAAACAATATTAGAATATTCAGTTTTGATTTAAGAGGTGCCACCTCTTAAGTCCCTGAAGTTGCTCATAATTCAGTTTTTTGGGGGGAGTTCTCCAAAATTAGCTATGGGGTGGGGTAGGTGATATATAATCCCCCTCCTGTTATGGTGCTTTGGTTATCATTATCTTGGAGATGATCACTGTTTTATTACCCGGTTGGAGCAAACAATAAAATAAAATATGAAATTAAAGGATGGAATAAAAAAATCTAAGCAAAGATTACATCAAAGTTAATTGTTCATGTCATGCTGACCATGACAAATTGTACTGCAAAGATAT
>JAECUM010017547.1:0-32243 GCA_016617855.1 Megalonaias nervosa | reverse complement strand
GCCAATTATCTTAACCCAGCAGCATGTTCAGCATGTAGGATACACTCCCAATGTGTTCCACGTGTATAGTGAAGTATTTTACTCATCATTAATAACCATTTTTAAGCGAAGTTTCTACGTTGAACTCTTACTGAACCAAGAATCAGAAATTAATGTAGCTTATTCCCTGCGTGACAAACAGGAAGTATTGGCAAAATTACAGGGAAATTTCGCGCAGAAGTCATTAATTGATATGTAAAATACTTAAACAGAGATGCTGTCAGGGTGTGCGATTGCGTGAATCGTGCAACACTGATACGAATTCGCACATTTTGAGAACAGTGTCGCGTAAGAAATCCGTCAAATTAGTTGAAAGTCCCGCATATGAAAATGTGCTCTGCTAAGTATGCAATTTTTATGTAACCGTTCTTGTCGCAACATCTTTTTGTCGGGTAGGGAACGGTTTACATATCAGGGTTCTAAAAGCGTGACATGAATGCAGTTTTCGTTTGTTTTTTGTTTTTTTATCAGTCAGTTTAGCCCTGCGGATCATATACTTCAAAAGCATATATCCATATTAGGGTTAAGATAAACTGAATAAATATGGATGAAAAAAATGAAATTAAGAAGTAAAGATATTCGATCTAAATATCTCTGTCTGTACAAGCAGACTATGACATTGATGGACTAAAATCCCTAAAACAGCATTAGGGAACAGATAAGAAATCTGGCATAGTAGTCAGTAAAATACTGATTCAGAAAAGTAAGTTTATGTTAGTGAAAAATCCCATTTTGGAACAGATGTATCCATAAGATAATATCTGTGAGCTCTGGAAAATTGTGCATAATAGCCACGAAGATCAGTTTCCCATCATCTTGAAGCTGACAAAGCTAGCTATGTATATGCCCTTCAGAAAGAAGCACAGAACAATATTCATCCACAGATAACTAAACAAGGTATGCTCTGAAACAATTAACAGATTAATGCTTATACAACTAGAGGTCATATCTTTTAAAGATTTTGATTTCGTTAGAGCTCTAAGAAAGTGGAACAGGAAGAAAGAGAAAACAGATATTGAAGTGTTAGGTATACATTCAGCTATGGCCGCTTGGCCTTTCCCCTCCTTCTTTTCTACTCCCCCTTATTTCGGTGACAAAGGGTAAGTTCTCTCTTAAGATAAAATCCTGGCAGCGTCGCTCCTCAAATTGTACATGGGGAACAAATTTGGAGTTTCTCTTTTGATGTAGAGATATTTAACCAGTGAATGAAGGTGCAGATGGAATGAATAAAATTAGCACAGAATCAGCGAGAGGGACAGATTTCAAACCGCTCAAGTTTATCACCTTGTGTAAAAAAAATTTTTAAAAATAATAGAATAGGACCGGGTGTTGTCAACAGTTTTCCTTCTTCGCTAACAAATACAAATACATGCGGCGGCAGTAGTCTTTTGCAGCTGCAGGAAGTAAACTGATAGATTTGTCGGAATTCATCCCCATTTCCCATGCCCGGATTTATTCTAGATGAGTGTTTCTTTGCACAATGAATTTGCATTATTTCTTCTATTTTGAAGATAACATCGTAATGTCTTCCAGGTTTAAGTGAGACATGAAATTGGTTATAAGATGTTTTCAAAGCATTCATGCCATGTACAACAAAGGGTCTGATTGCTAAAGTGAGTTAAATGGAGCCACCATTAAATGGCCTAAAACGCTGAATAAAACTCACTAACAAGCAACAGGTAGTCTGCTTTAAAGTTTTTTTGTTATCTTGTCATCGATGAGAATTGCATGTAAATATATGATAATTATATGTCTATCTGTAATCTGCATACTGGAAATACAACCAATATGTCAACATGCATAAAAGGGCACCACCTACATTCCAAAGATGGAAAGACCGTCAAGTTCACATGTGTATCGACGTGTATCGTATCGCAGGCTGTGTATCGTGAATCGTATCGATACGCAGCACAGGTGTATCGTTTCACACCGAGGAAATACATCATTGAACTGAGAGCCACGTACAAGATCATTTACACTTTTACCAATTTTGCTAATTTTTACAGGCAGGAAACTAAACTAAGCCGTTTATAAATGTACAAGAGTACAGGCAGCAATTTAACTAAGCCAAAGGGAGCAGAGGTGGCTCAGTGGTTAGCGAGCCAGGCTCACAACCAAAAGGGTGTTTGTTCGACTTCTACCTTCGGAAGAGACTGGGTCAGCTACTGTGGTGTGTCTTTGGGGAAATCACTTTACTCCAATTGCCACGGCACTAAATAACCAACTTGTTTTGATATGCCGTAAACACTAATACAATCCAATCCAAACTAAGCTGTTTATAAATGTACACGTTTACACACAGGAAACTACGTTTGCAGGTAAGAAAATGAACTAACCCGTTTACAAGTGTAGACGTTTTACAGGTAGGAAACCAAACTAAACCGTTTATAAGTGTAACTGTTGTACCATCACATCATAAGGTGTAAAGTCTTTATCTTAAACCATGTAGGAGTTGCGAAACATTACACACTCGCGTACGAACGCACTGACGCAACGAAGGGCGGTCTGACGATATTACCTTATCTCGACTTTTTAGCATAAAGCGAGAGTAGAATGAGCGAGAAAATGCAGTCTCAACTTTTCAATAGAAAAGACAACGGGTCTATGAAATGACAAGAAAAGACATGTCTTTCCACGGGTTCATTTTCGGACAACGAATTGACAAATGTCTAGCCTTTATTTAGCTTTACGAGTTCTTGATACTGACGAGTATTATATATATATATATATATATATATATATATATATATATATATATATATATATATATATATATATATATAATTAAAGCCTATTCCACTCAGGGACATATATGGCACTCATTTTTTTAAAAAGTTTATCCCTAATTACAGACCATTCGATATTTTTTATTAAAAGCTGGACAAGGAGTTTGTGTTCGTGCTATTTTCCAATTTTTTTTTTTATACATTACTAATTTGATCAAGGGAGCAGCTTTATATCTTCCTTGTAAGACAAATAAAATAATTAATAATGAAGAACATGGTTAACAACTCTGGGGTAAACACTTTAAAATGACACATTGCTGCCGGTCGGGTGCGCAGGGGAATTGGTTTCCACAAATTAAGAATTTATTATACTGTATCAATATTTAATGATCCGAACAGCAATAGACGGTGGCTGAGTAGCACTAGAAAATAATCCATAAACAGCAAACAATACCGCAATTGTACATGTATAATTAGTGCGCAAAAGCTAATACGAACAACGAAAACTCAGATCTGCAGTCACATGATGTGTCTAGAAATGGGGATCTACACAGCGAACAACGTCAACTCAAATCGGCTGTCACATAATACACCTAGAAATGGGGATCAACACAGTTATATTGAAACCATAATTAGAATGAAAATCAAAGACTTTGCCAGCAGATAAAAGTCTATTCTGTTTGCTTTAAATCACGTAACACCGAATAGCGTAGACCCTATTTTTCCGGCGGATAATGCGACGGAAAATTTCTGCCTACGATATTTGTATATCGACATTTGACAAAAGCTCTTCTTTTTTTAGCCTACCGTTTTGTAGATTCTGCATATAGTTTTGTTACTGACTGTACAATATCTTTGCCATTATTTGTCCCCTGAACCCCAAAATTATTTCCAAACGCAAAACACAGCTTAGTGGCTTATCTTTCGTCTACAATTATGATCTTAGCAAAGCATTATGAGATCAGAAATTACTTTTTTATATTAACATTCAATCTAGAAATTATATATAATACCTAAATCTGTGATTTAAAAAAAAATAAATTAAAATTAGAAATGTTCACTGTGTGTTTTCATCATCCTTTTTTCATAAATATATCAAACGAAAAGTGAGTCCAATGTTTTATCACTGAGACTGGAAGTTTCTATTGCTAAATAGTCGGACCAGTCTGATAACTAATGTCAAATACACAAAGATAATAGTCGGACCAGTCTGATAACTAATGTCAAATACACAAAGATAAATAGTCGGACCAGTCTGATAACTAATGTCAGATACACAAAGAAAGAACAGCGCTGTATTCTTAGATACGATTATTGCAGAGACATAAAGTTCTTTAATTTCATTTCTTTCCTTAACTTTATCGTCACAGAAAATGTCCCGAGGCCGATACGTATCGATAAATCGTTACACCTTTGCATTCAAGTGGCATGTAAAATTCCGATATAAAAAAACAAACAAAATAAACAACTGAAGACAAAAAATTTCAAAACTCAAAAAATCTTAGCTCAGCAGGAGTATGCAATAATTTAGCAGATTTAGTGTGGCGAGCAAGACGCAGAGGAATCGAAATATAAGTATGATGAACATAAACTAATAGGTGTCTGGCTCTGACAATGCATTACGTGCAAAAATTATACTAGTATTTGTTTATCAGTTCAGAACAAACATTTCTCCACAATATGATATTTGTGAAGGTTGAACTTGAATTAGATTTAACAACAACCACCACACACACGCACACACAGACGCACACACACACACATACACAAATAAACTAACCAACCAACTTCTTCGATAGGAAGTTAACATACCAGACATCAATATTGTGCAGGTGTGTAACTAGACAACTATCTGATGTACTATCAATGTGCTGAGTTGATAAGGGGTGCACGTACTATCGACTGGTTGAGTTGGAGACGGTGGGGTGTACCTCCTAGAAATTCAAAGCCTGATATATTGATATTTCTACGTTATGTTACGTCTGTGAGTCTGCCAAGTTATGCCAAAGTTATCTATTTGTACATTAACGTGTAACGTATCGTCGTGTTGTCAGCCGAAATTAAAAAATAAGAGTCTTAAAGAAAAAACTCCTAATAGAAGTTAACAAAAGTCTGTATTCTTCTGTTGAAAAAAAAAATATAATAAAAATCAGCATTTGTAAGGGATTGGATTTTCAACCGTGCTCATTGTCGTTGATATAATAAAACTTAATGTATATTTTATTTTAAAATAAGTGCAAGGAATAGTGAACCCGATCTGGAAAAAACTCGGCATGAAAGTAAATGAAATGTTATAAAAGATAAGATTTTATACCGTTCACATGTTAGTTAAATATTCTCAGATATTTAATATAGTCGTAACTCACCTTGTGAGATAAGGACGCACACGGCGACGCTGCACACTAATGTTGTACGGATGCACATTCTGCCACCAATCAGTCTATATCCTGGTTCAACGAATCAAAACACGGTGTTTTCCGCAATCTGCTGGTTGTAGATGCTGAATCTCGGCTTTCCAGCATTCGAATGTTCAAACTTGTGCTGCCACAGACGTTTCATATTGCCAACTTCATTGTACCGTATCAATCGATCTATAAGTCCCGTTTTCAACGTAATTTTTTCAAAAAATCTTGTGCACGCGTTTCTTTAATACTTACATAATGCCAATTGGATGTAAATTTATGAGCATCGGTTGGTAGAATGTTGAAAGGACCCAGCAGACAAAAGCACGAAGGAATTAACATTTTACAAAATTAATCCCAAACGCATGAAGCCGATAAGCTTTTCGTGCATACTAATCTTATCCGTAAATTCTTGCTGGTACGGCTGATAGAAATATTAATAATGTAACAACGCACGAGTTGTCATGGCATCAAATAAAAAAGCACTCAGTCATTATCATGCTTCATTTCAGTTTCATCAACCTATTTTTCCCCACGTCTTACATTAGTATCTCCACTGGGGAAGAAAGGATATTAGTCTTCGTATGGACATGTCACGCTTTAGTGTGGATGACAAACTGAAAGAAACCTCTGTCACTTTCCCGGAAGATTGCTTTGGAAAATTGTTTTGATTTTCAGACTGCTTTATAATTCAATGTCACTTTTGCCGCGTTATAATTAAGTGTGCTGGGCCCGGAGAGAGAGAGAGAGAGAGAGAGAGAGAGAGAGAGTGTGTGTGTGTGTGTGTGTGTGTGTGTGTGTGTGTGTGATTTGGAGTTATAACGTAGCTTTAACAATTTTTAAGTCATATCGCTATGATGTCTGCAGTGTGGCAGTTTATAGTGATATCTAGCACTGGGGCATCATGTCGTAGACATGTAGCATCATGTCCCATCCAGTCACATATTTTCGGCATCAGGCCGACAAGCCCAAACACTAACCTCTTAATGCTGAGCGCCAAGCGAAGCAGCTGCTAGTACCATTGTTTTAAAAATATGACTAGGCCGGAGTACTAACCCGCGACCTCCCGCATCCGAGGCGGACGCTCAAACCACTTAGGCCACCGGAGCGGTCTAGAGAGAGAGAGAGAGAGAGAGAGAGAGAGAGAGATTGAATTATTATCATGTAAAAGTTTCCTAATAAGATGTCTTGATTACTTATTTAAACTTTAAATTTTAAACTTCAACTCTAATATAACTTAAAATGTGGATATGAGTCACCAACGTAATGTTTGCTTATATTGTAATTACTATTTACTTCTTAGCAATGTATTTTTACTATACATGATTCAGGAATAAACGAGTTATCTTCATTTTAAGAACAGATATAACCCACATCAAAGTATCCAATTTGTTAAACATTGACCGGCAATGGTCTCAAAATCCCTCATGCCTTCTGTAAAGAGATACTTAAGCCTGACATTTAGAGTTTGCAGATTCTCCCACCCAACCCGCTAAAACAAATATAACCTGTAATTCCTGACAATTCAATATATTTTAAATTCCTCAGGATAGTATCATAATGTTTGGGTTCTACTCAGTATTGGGTGAAATATTTTTAAGAAGTGTACGGTAAAAGAGACAATCGATAATTCCATGACATTACCGTTTCCATAACTGACATGACAAATACACTGTTTATGTCTACAACTGCCTTGAGTGAGGGCTCTGTCGGTTTATCGAGAATGCCAAAAAAGGAAGTGAAATGTTCCTGATAATACATATATTTGTATCACGCAATAATTTAGTACCGTAGAACTGTTATAAAGTTTGTTAAGGAACTACAAAACTAAAAGTGCTAAGAGGCTGTAATACAACAACAAAAGTCCCAATGTTAACTATAATGATTTTAAGATTTGTAAAAGGAATCTAAAATCTTTCGTGACAAATGTGTGATACTTCCGGTACTCCAGAGACTTCGGGTAACTATCAACCGCCATCTTGAAAAAAGTACAAACATTTTGGGTATTTCTGAACCCATTATACACCGTGCTAATGTGGATCTTCCATCCAGTCACTACAGTTTATGGCAATCTGGTTGTAATCAAATCTCCACTATCCTGGGTGAAGATCTGACAGCGACCGCTTAGGGGTCATGTTCTGGTGACCTTTGAGTTAGCCAATGGAAATGCAGCTTTCAGAAATTTGAAAGTGAATTAAATCGATAGTCATGCACTGATGCTCTTCACCTAATGCGAAGATAAAAGACTTCATCTGATTGGCTCATAAAATTAGCGACTATGGTAATAACTAGGGGTGAAACAATACACCTGTGCCGCGTATTGATACGATTCACGATACAAAGCCTGCGATTAGATACATATCGATACACATTTGAATCTGATGGTCTTTCCATCTTTGGAAGGTAGGTGGTGCCCTTTCATGTATGTTGACATTCTATTCCTATTTCCAGTATACAGACTACAGATAGAAATATAGTCATCATATATTTATATGCAATTCTCATTGATGAGAACATAATAAAAATACTTTTAAACAGACTACCTGTTGGTTGCAGAGAGTTTTATTCAACGTTTTAGGCCATTTAATGGTGGATCCATTTTAACTCCCTTTGTTTTGTACAACATGAATGATTTGAAAACATATTATTAACAGTTTCGTGTTTCAGTCACACTTGGAAGACATTACGATGTTATCTTCAAAACAGAAGAAATAATGCAATTTCTTCGTGCAAAGAAAATATCATCTAGAACAAATCCGGGCATGGGAATAAAGTTGAATACCAACAAAATCTATCACATTTTATTTCCTGCATATGCAAAAGACTGCTGCAGCCACAGGTACTTGTATTTGTTAGTGAAGAAGGAAAATTATTGACTACATCCAGTCCTATTCTACAATTCTCTTTTAACTTACACAAGGTGACAAACTTGAGCAGTTTGAAATCTGCCCCATTGCTCATTCTATGCTAATTTCATTTATTCCATCAGCACTTTCATTCACTGGTTAATATCTTTGTATGAAAAAGAGAAATTCGACATTTGTTTCCCATGTACAATTTAAGGAGAGAAGATGACAGGATTTTATTTTAAGGGAGACCTTCCCCTTTATCAATGAAACAAGGAAGGGAGGAAGAAATGGTCATAGGTCAATATTTATCTAAACTTCAATATCTGTCTCTCTTTCTTCCTGCTCCACTTTCCTATAGCTCTACTGAAATCAACATCCTTGACAGATGTTACCTCTAGTTGTATAAGCATTAATCTGTTAATTATTTCTGACCATACTCTGCTCCTTTTCTTTGTACCAATATTGTTCTGTGCTACTTTCTGAAGGGGCATATACATAGCTAGCTTTGTCAGCTTTAATATGTTTGGAAACTGATCTTTGTGACTGTTATGTACAATTTTCCAGAGCTCACAGATATTATCTTATAGATACATCTTCTCCAAAATAGGAATTTTCACTAACATAAACTTCCTTTGTTAAATCAGAAGTTTACTGACTACTATGCCAAATTTCTTAATTGTTTCATAATGCTGTTTAAAGGTATTTAGTCCATCAATGATTGTGCAGACAGAGGTATTAAAAAAAATATCTTTATTTCTTAATTGCATTTTTAACCTTATTTTATTCAATTTATCTTAATCTTGATATGGATATATGTATATCGTTTTGTAGCATATGATCCGCACGGCGAGTTTGATTCATTAAAAATTTAAAATTGCATTATGCGTTTAAATTGTCTGTATTTTAATTAGGCTCAGTATTCTGACCTTTGTAGATTTAAGTTTGAAATACCACTGAAACTGTCATGTCGTATATTTTTTCCATCCAGCATGTACATCTGACTCATATTTCCCACCACTTCGGGCTCAAAATCACTCACTGGTGTCTCCATTAACACTTTCCCAGCTCCAATAATCTGATATACTTCATAACTTTAAAAATTGTCATCAACACTATCATCAGCACGTATTTGTCGAACGAAATCGTAATGAACCACGCCGGGAATCAGACATTTTGGGCTTTCTGTGTAGCCCGCATTTTAAACATGCATTTGTAAAACTTACGAATGATGTTATTTTGTGTTAACTTGTAGACGGCGAGTGGGTATTCTCAAATAATCTTTTTCGCTTTTACTAATAAACATGAGTGCTTGTGACTTCAGATGCTGTTTCAGATGGATTATAGTTTTAAAAAATAACAAGGCAACTAATAATAATTATTCATGACTACTGAAGACTAAAATAACATGCATACGGTAATTATCGTTTTGTATGGATTCTCCGTCTCTTGTATCGATATGTGTATCGTTTCAGCAAAAGTATCGATGCATTGATACATCGTTTCACCTCTAGTCATAACATAAGGCACTAGAACATGACACCTACGCGGTCGGTGTCAGTTCTTCACGTAAGACAGAGGAGATCTGATTTTAATCCGACTGCAGCTTATGGAGAAATTTCCAAAGTATCTAGTACGGCAATGACGTCACTGTAATGCCAGAGGCGCCATTAACTAACCAGTAGTGTGACAATGCTTATTTTAGTTACCAGCCCTTGATAATGGCTTGCCAATTTAGTCCGGTACCAAGCAATATAAGATCAAAGAGAATGTCATACTTTTCAATGTACTTTATCTATTCCTATATATAGAGTCATACAAATCAAACTGGTTCAGATGTCAAATTTCAAAGCAAAATATTTCATTTCGAAAATTAAAAATTTCATAAACTGATGTTTTCAAGCACCACCTGTGGAGTCATGAACAGGTTATGTGCGCCTTTGGGAACACCTTTTTAAAAAGAAGTTCAAAGTTCACATGGAGAACGAAAACATCGAAGATAGGAGTTCCTATTTGTTTCACATTTGATTGCAAGAAAATTATATTCTACCAACCTATCATCACACCGGAAATCCGATAATCTACATGCCACCGAGACAAACATATATATTATATTTCATTGGGTTACATCATTTGTCTCTTTGGGTTGTTGCTAATCTCTATTTTGATTACCGTATATACTTACTTATAAGTAGAGTTAAATAGCAAACGACAAAGACCATGATCTGCCTTAATGCCGACAGATCAGGGTCTATGTTGTTTGTACTATTGATTACTCCTAACAAACTGTACAGACCCAGATCTGCCGGCGCATTATGCGACGGCAGATCTGAGTCTGTGCAGTTTGCAGTTGGATTTGACTTATCAGCAAGTATACTCGGTAGGTTCTCAGCCATGTACTGTGACTGAAATGTCTTTGCATGTGGTAATTATGGAAATCGTGCACTACCTAAAGCATAAAGCTGACCAAAATGGCTGCTCCCATGTGATCGAAAACCGATTTTGAACTACTCTAATGTATACTAGCTTTAGCAGTCATTAAAATAGAGCTTTTGCTAGAGTAGGGAGTATTAGCTTCTGAAAGCGCAATGAGGAAAATATAAAATATATAAAAAGCAAAAAGTTATCAGCAATTTTGTTTTTCTTTTCCAATTTACCTTTGTCCAGGAAGTGAAAATGACCAAGCGGAGCCATCAGTCTTTTAATAGGAGCATGTAGAAAGTGAGGGCAAGCAGTATACTCTCCAATCCAAACTACGCCCATCAGTCATGCAGCCAAGTAAAGGAAAAGTTATTTTAATAATATCTAAGATATACCCGATCTTTGCTAAACAGTCAGGATTACCATTGAGAAAAATATTGGAAATTCTTTTTCTTAAATGTCAAATCTATGCAAATTACGAAACTGTAGAGCGGAACTAAAACAGACAACTGGGCAGAATTAGTAACCCCGTGTATCTATGTAAACGTTGATCTCATTGGATATATGTACAGAAGTTCTCATGTGCGATGTCGTAATCTTTACAGATGCGTATTACAATGAGCCAATCGGGGCCCCTGGCGACTGAGTGATCTAATGTGCTCGCCTTTACCGACGATGGACATCTCAACTCTGTCCGCGTGGGTTCGAGACTCGGGCTCGGCCAGTGTTCGTATGTGAGAACGTTTGAGTAGCTTTTCGTGGGTCGGTGGTTTTTCCCAATGTTCTCCGTGTTCTTCCTACACTATAGTACAAGTCACACGGGTCATGTAAGCGCATTTCCTGATATCAATTTTAAAAATACGTTTATTTTTAAAATTTAATCGTAATATCGTTATAACAAAATTTATTCAATCGTGATTTTTGAGTGATCAACACTTTATTTGTCATACCAAAATTTTCAGACGAAAATTATAGATCGCTATGGATTTTTACAATGGCAGTTCGGCGTTAGACTGGGTAAAGAAAGTTGATATTGGATCGAACTATTACTAGTGCAGGGAGAATCTAGGTACGATCGCGTGAACAAGAAGTCGCGCTCATCTTCATTCATCTCTTCAATGGATGTTCAGCTACGAATGGGATAGAGGAGGAACATACAATAAATGTTATTCTTAGCATGTACATATGACATGTCTTCAAATGATACTTTAGCATGATGTAAAATTTAACTAAAATCTCAAGTGACAGACATGTTTCTAGTCGGTAAAGTGTATGAAGGCACATAACTGTATGAGATAAATAGGCATTATGTACGAACTGAAATAAAAGACATGACATACCATACAGAAGATGTATACGACGTTACATCATAGCCTCTAATTTATTGGACTTGTGTGCCGATTCTTATTTTGTACCGGTGTTTTCCTAGGCTTTGTTTATAAATGACGACATTGTCGCGACTCTGTTTATGTTCGTAGAACAACTTTTTCTCAACCGGAGGCGCGTTCTCTCTTACATCATAGCGCGCGACGAAACCGGTTTAAACAAGATCACCCCGCTTGCTTGACTGTCCCTAAAAATATCCAAGTACGTTATCACTGAATTCGCTGTTAAACATTTTTCGAAGAATTTATACAATAATCTTTAATGGAATTTTGATGGATACGGCGCGAAATAAAGTAAATAAACGCCATTTTGAAGGTATGTATAATTAAATTCTCTAAAATAACACCTGTAGCTGCAAAAAAAAAAAAAAAAAAAAAAAAAAAAGCGCGTACATGAGCTATGTGACTTTTTTTTATAGTTAAAAAGGCCGCCATTTATAGCCTATCATGTGCTGAAAAATGGCGTTAAACCCACGACAACAAAAACAACAATGAGCCTATCAGAAGGTCCGTGTCCTTTGCTAGAAAAAAGCTCTTAGCTAAATACGGCCATTGTGAACTGCCCCGAACGCCGTGATTTCCGTTAAGGCATAATAAATTCATCTACGTCACAATGTCTAGATAACGTGTCATCACTAACTGCAACGTATTTCAGAGTATTGAAATCAATGAAGTCATGTTTGTTTGGGGTTTTTTAAATTAGAAGTTGCAGAATTAACATTAAAATTAAAAGTGCCGGAACTTCATTTTTTTTTTTTCTTTAAAGGTTGTCGAGTGCTATTTTCAGAACTAATCATTTTATAAGAATGTGTTCTTAACATATTTAGCTTGGTGTTCGTCCGCCAGAAACCTTACCAGTTTGGAATGTATCACTACGATTGCCTCCGTGTATCGTTCGGAAAATCCATGTTATTCGGCTCAGATCGGAAAGAGACGGCGATGTTCTATAATTATTGTCTGATGATCATATCAACATTCAAAACAATCAACTATGACCACGAAATGTACATTTATTTCGTGTCTGATGCTTATGTCAGCATTCAAAACAATCAACCATGCCCACGAAATGTATATTTACTGTGTGCTGAATGCTTATTTAAATATTGAAAACAATCATATGATATCACTTTTGCTATATGAATCAATAAATGTATTTTGAAAGAGTTAAATAAGATGGTAATTCCATGGACGATATAATGTTTATTTGCTTAACAGTAGAAACAATGTAACTCAGATCGACAGCAATGTCACATCATGTGCAAGCATGTTCCAGAGGAACCCAGCACATTATTTGAAGAAGAAGAAGAATACTCACATTGAATACGAGCAAGTTCAAACTTAAATGCGTGGATGTTGATATAAGAAAGGATACAAATTACGATAAATGGAACACAAATTAATCTAGAGTGGACTCGTTACCTTTACAATGACGAATCTATGGTAGATTTGTCTTACTTAAAAAATGAAAAGAACAACAAACGCATAAATTAAAGAGGATTAGAAATTAATTAAATTTTGATAAAATAATATCAATCATTTCAGAGAGTTTTCTGTTATAGAAGTGTGTGGGTAGCACATATTTGATACAAATGCATTCAAAGAAATAATGAAATACATCCCCCATGCAGTTCTTCACGCAAAGTTTGCGCAATCAGTCATGTCTTGCCAAATTTTCCTATCGTCCTTTCTCATTAGGCAACAATGATTACATGTTCAAAGTTTTATTATACTTGTCTTGTATTTTTGATAAGTCTTTTAACAAATAATGTTCTAATTTTAATTCCGTTTTAAAAATTGCACATGTATCGGCTTTTGTCGAGTTAATAATGGATGATCCCTATGTTATATATAAACTGATAATGAAGTCTCTTCTTAAAGATTGTATCTAAAATAGAATTTATTCAAATATTTTGATTAACCCAAATAAATTGAAAACCAGTTTCCGATAAAATGTTATGAGTTCTCTGTTAATTTATTTCTTTTTTAGACCATTATATTATTATCCTGCAGCAGATTCAGATTTATGATATAAGACAGTTTGGATTGTTGATCAATAATTTGATTTACCCAATAGCCAACTATTCACCTATTTATTTACAATTATAGAGGGGTACTATCAAACTCACCATTAAGCATTTACGTGGGGTGGATTTTTTTAAAACTTTCAACGCATATTTTAGAGAGACTAGACGAACCCCTTCCATCAAAGCTCACTTTTTTTCTCAACTGCGTATGTAAAAATGGAACTATTGTCATACCAAAGCAAACAGACAACTGGAAAATAAAGATTAAATATTATTTTATTGCGAATATACAAAACTTTCCTGGACTGAGTAATTGCATTCTTCATTCCCAATAAATATCTTCCATTCTTCACAAGAATCAGTCTTAATTATTTATAATTTCTGATAATTTCAAGTTCTGAATATCCTGATTTGAACTTCACATTTTGTCTATTTCTATATTTCCCAGAAATCCTAACTTTTGTTTTGCTTGTGTTCATGATGGGTTTATACTTTTTTGCAGTAATTAAAGAATACGTTAAGAATGTTCTGCGTATCTCATGGATTATCTGAAAATACAACGGTATCGTCAGCAAAGACTAACACAAATAGTTCTAAATATCTTACTATATTTCTATCCAGTAAATCAGCTGCAATGACATTACAATTCGACCTCAGTACTCGTACTAATATAATATACAAACACAAATACTCGTACTAATATAATATACAAGCACAAATACTCGTACTAATATAACAAACACAAATACTCGTACTAATATAATATACAAATACAAATACTCGTACTAACATAAAATACAAATACTTGTACTAATATCATATACAAGCACAAATACTCGTACTAATATATTATACAAACAAATACTCGTACTAATATAATATACAAACACAAATACCAGTACTAATATAATTTACAAAAACAATTTGAAATGCATAAAGCTGATGAATTTGTCTTTTCTTTTGGTTAGGTTAGGTTTGATAAAAGCTAATAACACCATTAGCCTTCTTGATCACATCGGTCACATTATAACAGTAACTATTATTAATGAGGAGAGAGCTCGAAATAAGCGTATGCTTGTGGATCAATCCGATCTTGTTCAAATTGATGTACATTCTAGGATGAAATTTTTGGTAAATAAACATTGTTTAAACCAACACCATGAGCACAAGAATAATGCAAGGGAGACTACTCATTGATGACTTGCTTGGACCTGAGGGTCCACTTAGAAGTACTAGTTGCCTTGGCTAATTCAAAGGTCGCCAGAACATGACCTAGGAGTCGTGGTCAGATCTTCTTGTAGGACAGCGGAGATCCGATTTTAATCAGATTGGAATTTTTTACTTTCCTTATACATAGATGAGCAATGGGATTGGACGACAAATTTACACATAAATTATCAAGGGTTCTCTAAGAGAAGCGGCAACACGGATATAATGATGCCATTTCACAAACAAAAGAAGAAGAAGAAAAAAACATATTTCAATCATGAAAGAATTCTATAAAGAAAAGAAAAAGAATGGGGGTAAACAATATTTAAAAATTAAGAAAAATATACAAATTGGAGTTTCTTGCAGGATAAATTCTTTTTCAGTGAGGAGAATAAAAGCCGATACCTTATATAGTGACAGAAAGAAACGATCTAATAGATTTTTAACGTAGCTTTAACGATTTTTTTCAGCAATATCGCTACGATGTCTGCAGTGTGGCAGTTGATAGTGATATCTAGCACGGGGGCATCATGTCCCAGACATGTAGCATCATGTCCCACCCAGTCACGTTATCCTGACACCAGACCGACCAGTCCTAACACTAACCTCTTAATGCTCTAAGTACCATTTTTAAAAGTCTTTGGTATGGCTCGGCCGGGGTTCGAACCCACGACCTCCCGCATCCGAGGCGGACGCTCTAACCATTGACGCTACCTAAGCGGTGATCAGTTAGATCAAAATAAATTAAGTCTCTATTGTTGGCAAATTGAAAGAATGGACAAGTATTTCAACTATAAACACCATGAACTTGAATGTTGTTCGTGCACTCGATGTAGACTATGTTTGTTCAAGCCCAAGGATTATACTGGGAAATAAAGAAGGAGAAAAAAGCTAAAGCCTGGATGGCATGGAAGTTATTGGATGTTTATAATGAAGATATTAATTGGATACTTCCTTTATTTTCACAATTATGAATGCGAAATGCGTCATTGGGAATTTAACATTTCAAACGATAAGTCTCTCTAACACGAAATTCAACACTGTATTTGATTGATTACTAACAATAAGTTCTGTAGTTCACCAGAGCATGAACCTTTATTTGTGTTTGTCAGACGTTGTTATTACAAATAAACTCGATTTTTATTAGATCGTTGATGCGTCATAGATAAAGCACGATGATTTAAATTACGATGTCAAAAAATACAGCATATACACTCTCTCTCTCTCTCTCTCTCTCTCTCTCTCTCTCTCTCTCTCTCTCTCTCTCACACACACACACACACACACACACACACACACACACACACACACACACACGACACACCTATCCTGAAGAAAATCACTGAATTCTGATTTTCTGTAAGGTGTTATTTGTGTAGTCTGTACCAACAATGAAACTGACACCATTCGTTGTCACAGTTATCGCCTACAGGCTGAGCTGTGAGCAAATGAGGCAAAATGAAATATCACCGGTTTCATTTTTCGTGTTAAGTTATGAAAATTCGTCAAAATGATTCTAAAAGTGTATGCACGAAGTCTGCTTCTTCACTTATCTGCACTATTAAAAACTTCAGTAACGGACATTAAATGTCAGCAAGGAGAAATACAGTTATTGATCGTAGAAACAAATAAAGGCTGATGATTTCAATTTAATATTTATCACTCTTTCAAAGGATAAACATATACACAAAACCAGTTTAAGAAGATTTATCTTTTCCTTTACAACCAAACTCGAGAATAAAACTTAGCTAAAATTTACAATTAAGGGACGGGTTATCCGATCATTAGCTTAGGACAAACTTACACTACTTTTAATTTTGAAGCCGAAGGCCTTGATTAACATCACAAACCAGTTGTAATTTTAAAAAAAAAAAAAAATACTCTTTTTAATTTTACTAGAACTTAAATATGGATCAAATGAGTCAAGGATGTTAACATCATTATTGCTCAAAACCAATTGCCTGATAGTTGCAACCCATCAGGCTCTTCTTATGTTTTACCTTTCCTTTTCAGACAAGAGCATATTCAACCACACTGTAGGATGAACAGGTGTAATTTAAATATGTATTTACTGTCTCGCCTGCAACACTATTGATGTAGCCTTTTTTTTAAAGAGATTATTCAAAGCCTCCTACGACACTGAACCTTTTGCCCACCAGATTTATTGGGATGTCTATTCCTTCCGCGAAATTATTAAACAAAACCAACTAAAATATTTTATGGGAACAGACGCTTTATAAAACCATAAATAATTTACAACAAAAGCATAGAGCTATTTATTCTGCAACCCAGGGCCGGCATTAGGCCGATTGGACCTATTTGGCCCAATTGGGCCCCGCGCTCACAAGGGGCCCGCGCTTAGTAATTTTTAAAAATATATCTCCGGAGAGGAAGAAATTTTTTGTTCAATATCATATACAACTTGTTTAAAATTTTACTTCCCAATGCCGTGCTCACAGGGAGGCCTCGCGCGTAAATCCAGGGGGCCCCCGCCAAAATAATCCAGATCGGGCCCGCGTTTACTAAGGCCGTTAATGCTGCGACCATCATCTTTGACCCTAAATTTAGTAGTTTCCGTAGACAGTTTACGTGCGCTCGCGCGCGCACGTGCGTGTGTGTGTGTGTGTGTGTGTGTGTGTAAACAAGAGACCACTGTGACCTTTACCGTTGAAGTACAACCAACCACACGACCTTTACATTTGACCTTTATAATGTGAATCATTAGTGTAATAAGATTTTATTTCTTTCCGTTGTGTTCATTATTATCTTTTCTATTCTCTCTGTATTCCCTCATCCCTCATCCCGCGCTAAAATAAAAAGCACGTGCCACTGCGTCTATACTTTCTGAGCAGAAGCTCAACAAACCCTGCAAAACGAGCTGCAGAAAAAGGGCGGGGAAGAGAGCGGCCGTAAGTAAGTTTGCTTCGTTACACAATTCGTCTGAGTACATGACTGAATAGAACAAGAAGACGAATACCTTCAGATGCATTTTACTTAATGATTTATACAACAGATAAACTTAGCACAGGCATTTAATAACATCTCTGATGTAATTTACCTAATGCTTAATACAGTGAATAACAAATTTAGCACAGGCATTTAATAACATTTCCGGCTCAAAGGTCTGAGCTAATCACACATATAATAAGATGAAAACTGAGGCTGTACTTGTAATATGTCTCATACAATCCATAATTTTACTTACGTTGAAAAAATGTGGCCTTGTCTCTACGACAAACGAATAACAAAGATAACTAGTTTAACATCCGTTACCATACATTATTACCCTTAATGCCTCAAAGAGGAAAATGTTAACAACAGTTACCATGCATCTTTACAAGAGAGCAATTTTAACAAGCATTACCATACATACTTCAAAGATATCAATATTTCGGCTGCATCAATTACACGCGTGGATAACGTAATATTATTAAAACACACACACACACACACACACACACACACACACACACACACAGAACCTAGCTGAATTTGTATAATCATTTCAAACACATTATTCTCTTGCTAATTTACGTTTGCTTTTGAGTTTTTACGTTATGTGCTGTTGATGAGGTTGTAAATAATTCAACTAACTGTGTGGTATCATACCAGGACCATATGATATCGACTTTTCCAGGACTTTAAATTCGTTAAGATATGTTAATTTTTTAACGTTTACATAGAAAAAATATCCAGCTGGAAAATCTACCGTGTGTAGGATGCAGATGACTAACTTTTCAAACTTATGACACGCATTATAAATTCAATTATGCAAAGAAAAACCGGATTTTCGCTGCCTGTCCGTCTGTTTTCTGAAAACAATGCTTCAGTTTCCCAGTGTGATTTATAATGTATTGTATGTCATGGTGTATATATTTGCGCTGGGTGTAAAACAGTGCTGTAAATAACTTTATCAGTGTGTGTTGCGTGTCGGCTTATACACTCTGTACAAAACAGTGATGGGTTTAATTTCTAACCTACCTAAGGTCAAGTAATTCTTGACCTGTCGCACGTTTTTTAAACTGATGAAATTCGGATAAAAGGTGGTGTCATAATCGGCGTTTAGAATTTCAGCAGCTGAAATAGGTCAGCGCCTTCTATACCACATGACTTTACCGCTTTTGCCGCGATCGTCACACGCGAGTTTATGCGGTATGGATAAACGTTAGGCAGTACAAAATAATTCTAACGCTATCGTGAATGATTCTGCATAGCAATATCGGCTGGTGTAAAAAGGATGTAGCCATTACTAATTTTTGGGAAATACAATTATTAATGTTTTTAAAAAATACAGTTACTAAACGCTTTGGTCATGTAAATGATTGTGCAAAGCAATAGGCCAATACATTACAGAGAAGACTGATATGCACTGGCAAACAGTTACACAATTTACACTGTCTGTAACGAAATTACCTGTTTTGGGTCACTAGCGCCTCGGCTCCACATCTGTGCACGAAGTCGCAGATGGTTTCCCATTTCCACCAGTACCATTTCGAACTCAGTCATGCTAATTGTTTTATCCTCAACAGGCATTGAGTACAGTTGATTAATCGTGCAGAAGCTATTTTTTTGCCGCCACGAAAAGGACTGAAGATATACGTACGCACAAATGCAGCCATGACGAGACCTTTTACCAGCACCGTCATTCACATCGATTACTATTGACAACGTTCCAACAACAATTCCGGCTGGTGGGTCTATCATAGTTGTTGTGGTTGCGATTCCCGCCACACCCTGGGAAACGGTAGTTGCTGCGGCGATTCTGCAAATAGCATCGAAAAATACACACTTGTGTTTGTATTTCAAGAACAGGCTGTTCTCTTCGTGATTTCATCTCTCGATTAAATATTTATTCTTTCGCTTCGGTAGTTTTGATAGCTTATAATAGTTCCGATATTAATATTGTCATCGTCGAGATTTCTTAAAAGGCTGACCTCATTCATGTGCAATACGCGCAGGCACTTTCTATCAAGCACCTTTGGTCATGCAATGATAGAAAATATCTTCTAACAGAATATTTAAATCTCTTTCATTTGTGTTTTTCAGGGGCCTGGCACTACCTTTATATAGAAACACACCACTTGCGTCCAAGAACTGTTACGCGGACAAGTGTGTCATTGGTGAATACAGTTGAGGTCTTGAGGTCATTCTCTTGTTTTGTGTTTGGTTAATGATGGTTTAACATTGACTGGGGAATATAACCGGGATGGGTTCAGCGGCGAATTGTCACTTCTTCGTCGTAGAAAGTCTTTGACTGATTTTACGCCCGACTGTATTGAATCTTTTTGTCTGTCCTTTTCGTGTGCAACGTTTAAGACTCTAAGCTGGCCTAGAGTTGTTAGGAGCAAGTCAGGATGGTTCCAACGGTCGATTTCTGGCTTGGCGTCGCTTAGATTATATTTGAGCGCATATGAGAGTCCGGTAAAACCATTTTCGAAGCAGGTATTCATCAACAAGTGGAACAAAACTGTTATCAATTTTAGCATCCACTGTCAGCAGGTCCAACACCTCGTCAGAAATTCCGCAACATCGTCATCGCGTTTAGAATCCATAACGTACATCTGATAAGCAATCTTTATGTGTATCAAGGTCTTGTCAAAGAGAATAGAAAACAAGTCGGTCATTACGAAGGTTATTCGTCAGTTTTTTCCTCTGCTTCTTTGGTTAACATTCTCATAACTGCGCTCCATGAAGTTGTTGCACGTGATGGTAAGGGAGTCTGTGAAAGAAAGCAATCAACACACCCGCGTCTCTGATTCCCAAAATTTCATTGATTTCAGCCAGGTTATTCTCGATGGCACCTCTTAGCTTCAAAACGCCGTCTTGAATGTCCACGTTAGACACAAGTTTTCCAGTTTGATCTTGGAAAACCACAAGCTTACCCTGGTCAACGTCAGCAACATCCCGACTGGAAAACTCAGTCAAATTCTCACTTTTGACAAATCTGGTCAGACCCACATCAGGGCGGCATCGGGCTGATACCACCTATAAAAATCAAAAGACATTTCTTATAGTATTAGGTGCAGTTTCTAAGTCCCAATGTAAAATTAAGAAGCACCCGTGATATTGGTGAACGCTCAAGTGCATGCAACGCTTTTGGAAAAAAGATGTCCACATATTGGCCCTTTGGAACAGTGTCCCCGGTTAAAAAATAATCATTTAGTTCACGCGGCTGTGCAAACCCGTACGAGTCAAAATATAAAAAATGTCGAGGCGATATCAATTCACTTCAATAGTTTGTTATCATAAGCATTTGTATCCTTATAGAATATATATTAGAAACATTACAAATATTGCGCGGTTATCAAATGCTGTTTATACAACTATAAACAGGAATACAACACGATAATTGTCAAAAGCAGAAAATGAGAGGATGGCCAAATGTATTCAATCTTTGTAATTAATTACTCTAAAAATAATAATCTATCTCTTATTTTAAACGCTTCATAAAGAAATTTCGCTAGTGAACATATTTATTTTCTTATTTCCAGAAGGTAACAATTCAATGTACTTGTGCATGGATGGTTTATTCCAGAAGTACTTTCAAATTAGGTTTATATGCAAAATAGTATAAGCAAGACATACTAAAGTAAAGTGGTATTCATCTTCATTATCATGGTTGGCGCAGAGCTTGCAATATCTTTAACTTCTATGGATTCTATTGATTCCATATCTCCCAATTCAATTCTCAGATTATGGTAAGACACTCGGAGTTTTGTCAAAGGTGATCGATATTTATGGTTACGCAAGTATTTGAAATAATCTTCGAAGTCGAAGTCGGTTCTTATATATTTATATATATATACTTTATTAGAATTTTGTAATTGATTATTCCAGTATGATAGAAAAGCATAAGTAGCTCTTTGTTTAAAAATTGTACTAAATTTGGAGCAGTTTACAGAAGCAGGGAACTCCACACCACCACCAACCAAATTTGTTTAAAGTCTCTTTTAGGAGTGTAACCCAATTCATGTTATTATTTGATTCATTTTTAGTATCTAACTGCTCATATGCAGTGATCGGTACAATATTTGCAGAATTTTCAATTCTAAACCAATATTTAAATACCTTAACCAGCTTTAAATATTTAAGTATGATTCTTCAAAATTTATCCTATAAACCCACGTCAGAAGTAGACATACTTTTTTTATTTAGCAAATATTTTGAAAACTTTCGTTGTACACGTTCAATGGCGTCAGCTTGGTGAAAACTCCATATCTCTGACGCGTAATTCAACACCAGAACAACATAAATAAAAGTTTCAAACATTCATTTGTTATGTATATTTAATTTGTATTGTTGTTTGTTAGCTTTTTAAAATTTTGTTTATTTCATTATATGCTATTGTAATGTAACATTGTATGTTGGACTGAACCTTGTCCAAAATCAAGTTTATTTTCTACTTGACCTGAATGGTTGATTTTTTAATTCTGTAAACAACTAATACATAGCTAAAATATTCTCTATGAGTATGGGTTTAATATCAGGATCATTATTGATAGAAGTGAACACGTTTATTTGGACCTAGGTCTAGGTTACAGTCATTCCTCTACAATTTACCTGGCGCACCTGACATACTCCAGGTTATATACTACAATTTTAGTAACAGACTTTCTAATTATAACTAACATTTTATTTTGTTGACATTAAGACATTTCTAGAAGGTTCTTTCCATTAGGTAATTATTTTTAGAAACTGTTAATTGAGATCTGAGGTCAAGTGGAAGATTATATAATCTTGTTACTGGAAAGATTATTCATTCGTGCTTTAAGATCTAGGAGAATTAATTTTGTATTATTGTTGTATCCTGAAGTTCATCTGGGCTGGAAAATATTTCTTCAAATTATTTAATTCAGTCATTCATTTCTCTGGAAATAGAGTGCTCATAAAAATAATATTCTGGGACAGAGACATTCACTAGGATTTATAGTGAATTCAAACCTGGAATTATATTACTGTGTTTCAACAAAA
This sequence comes from Megalonaias nervosa, assembly GCA_016617855.1. Lineage (NCBI taxonomy): Eukaryota > Metazoa > Mollusca > Bivalvia > Unionida > Unionidae > Megalonaias > Megalonaias nervosa. Next base: position 9,220 of record JAECUM010017547.1, on the reverse strand, counting down.
GACTGTTTGTACAAGAACACGATACTGGCCGCCACATGCACATCAACACATTCAGCGTTGGATTTAATTTAGATTTCCACTAAAGTTTATTCAGGACTTTTATTATTAGGACTTATATTTGTAATTCTGAGATTATTTGGGATTTAGTTCGCAATACCGTAAGTTCTTTTTTTTTATAATTATTTTCACTTTGTATTCTGTAGAAATAAAAAAAAATTACTTGAATTTTAAGACCGTTCAGGTGGCCTTGTAGTTAGAGCGTCCGCCTTGGATGAGGGAGGTCGCGGGTTCGAACACCGGCCGAGTCATACCAAAGACTTATAAAAATGGTACTAGCAGCTGCCTCGATTGGCGCTCAGCATTAAGAGGTTAGTGTTTGGAGTATTCGGCCTGGTGTCAGAATAATGTACCTGGGTGGGACATGATGCTACATGTCTGCCGCATGATGCCCCAGTGCTAGACATCACTATAAACTGTGACACTGAAGACGTTGTAGCGATATGACTGAAATTTTTTTAAAGCAACGTTAAAAATCCAAAATACACAGACACTTGTTGAATTTTACAAAGCTTGTTGTTTTTCATTATATTCTGATACTGATTTAAAGACCATAGACTCGTGATACATTGTAATTTAAGTAACATTTTTTCAAATTACAAATAAACGCATACGTTGCCTTTATTACTTTATCAACCAATGTTTGTTGAGCTTTAGAGAACTTTCCGTTGCTCGAGAAAACAAGACCAACGTAATTATAATTGTCCACCAACTCAATATTACACCCGGCTATATTCCATACTTCGTTTTACCTTAATACACCACCTTTTCTAAATACATAACTTTAGTTTTATCCAATTTAATATTTAGTTTTCATTTATTATTATTTGTCATGTAAATTATCCATGAGCTTTTCGAAGCCCTCAATGGTTCCTGAAAATATAACTAAATCGTCAAAAATAATGTCAAAAATAAAGACAACTTGTCTAATCCTGTACCGTTATATCCCGAAGATTGTAATGTTTCCAGATCTTCAATAAGCAATGAAAATATTATCGGTGATAACACTTCAGCTTGTATCGAACTTACTCCATACTCAAAAAGGCACTACGAATACCCCAATGTGAAACACAAGATTTTAATCTACACTGTACATAGACAGAATAACGTCTATCATTTTCCATTTACACATTGTCTGAAACCTTTAACCACAAATCATATCTGTAAACACCGTCAAATTCCTTTTTACAGTCAACAAACAGTGCGTAAAACGTTAACCTTGATATCATATATGCAATCCAATGATTTCCAGGTCCTGTTTTCTTATCTAGGCTAACAATACCGGTCTCCTGCGTGCGGAGAATCGTCTTGCATAAAGACACATCGGAAATGTTTGACTGACTTTAGCTAATGGACGTGTGAGACACGGAGAGGTCATGACCAAAGGGCATTTGATATCGTCCAATGTAGTGGAAGACCTTTTCCTTTTTAATTTGTTTACGAGAAGCTATATGTCCATCAACCGCTTTTTTAAAGCCATGCCAGATGTGCTTCCCGCTGCTCCTACCGCAGCAGCTTCTGTAACCTCAGGAGCCGCAGAGGCTAATAATGCTGGAGTGTCTGTGGGGAATGGAAATATTCAACCGGTCTGTTGCATTTGAGTCACCCCTGACTTAGATAACTTTAATGTCATCGTACTGATCTTTCGTTTATCCGCATTAAACTGATCAAGTTGTGTTTAGGTCAACCGCAGGGGGACAATTCCAATTAACTTTTCAGGAGAAAGTTTCAACATGACACCACAATCGGTTAGTATTCCGCTCTTTATTTTCGCATGCTGTTTTGGTTTAAGTCCAATTTCTCTTCATGATAAGGCATTATTTTTGTTCAGTTATAACAAATACAGGTTTTCAACAGATGCGTCAATAATCCTCATTCGACCACCTGCGCCCTCCAACAACAACATCTTATCAGAGAGAATTTCAGCAACACATCTGTACCCGCCAGGAACGACTGGAGCGGCGGCGGCATCGCACGCGTGGACCTCAGTTACAAGAAAACGGAGTGCCTGTAAAGGTCCAGGTATTCCAACGGAATGTAATAAATCGGATACAACGTAAAAAATTCATACTGGGAAATTTGTAAACCTGTGTCAACGTTTTCAGCCAGATCCATGAACGACCGTGGTTTGTGACATGCACACGCAATATGATTATTTGCGAAGTCAAGTACAATTTCTTCGGCGGATTCCTGATAACCAATTAGCCGCAAAGAAATTTCGGACACTCCTAACTTATTAAATATCATTGCATTACGTTCTGTCTGCCGCGCGCCCGAGCTACAGTTTGAAACTCTACGGACACATGTCTTGGTAAGCTGATACCTTGTTGGTCTTGGTAAGCTGATACCTTGTTGGTCTTGGCAAGCTGATACCTTGTTGGGTAGTTAATTGCCATGATAACTGTTACCTTCATAAAAGTATGTTCATAGCGTGTGAAACGATAGGGTGATGTGCGTCCAGAACTCATAAACGATAAAACAAATGTCTTTCTACAGTCGCCGAAGGGATTATCACAGGCAAATTTCAACATCAAAACTTTGCCATCAACAACTCCATGACCCCAAATTGGAGTATTGTCGGAAGGTTTTGGGTATAACGTGACTGTGTGTTTGGCTCCAAAAAGAACCTAACGAACATCTATGCAAAATGCAAATATATGTATGTGACTGAGACGAATCGCACACGAAAACGACAATGTGATTTAGTCAAATTGTAGTCGGCGCTGTAAAAATCCAAGGTTAAAATTATTATTGGTTCTTAGGACTACGAGTTGCACACCTGCGTTATTGTCGCCTGCATGCTTTCGAGGTCGTCAAATTTTATAAATTTTATCATCTCCATGATCGGATGAATCTTTATAAAACATCAGTCCAGCAGACTTCGCATGATCGTCGCTGTATCGAGTGAGTCCGAAAATTGTTGTGGCTATGTTAATATTGCTCAGACTGTCACAGAATAAGGCAAGGGATAACTTGGTTTCGCCTTAGAACGATTTGATCATTTTCGTCGTACATGTGTACAACGTTACCTAGGGTGGATAATTGTTTTTCTAGTTAAGCGACTGAACTAGCATGTATCTTGTCGTAGATAGCTTGCGGCGAGAGACACTAAATGCACGGTATGCACGGGTATTTTACCCTTATTAAGACTCATTCTCCTGGAAATTTAAGGCAAGGTTCTCTTCTAATTGACACATTGGTCGTTTGGATTTTGTCAAGGAGTGTACGTTCTCGATTTCTGTCCTACAGCCATAGTGGTAAGTGTTACATTTTTATTTTATTTGATATGTGAAGCATATTCAGTTTTAATGTCGTAGCGTGAAATGTTGCCTTTACCACTACGCGGATGTGAAACGTTGAACTGTTACCGTCGCTATTAAGAGTTTAATTTAGTAGCATGTTGTCACGGAATTGTTTAAATCCCTTTATTTATTAAATACATGTACTCGGGTTTCGTTTTTTATGTACAACAATACCCGTGGGTGATTTATGTATATTGTACATTATTTCGAAACAGTGAGTTCGGTTCATCCTATGCCGCACGTGCGAAGTGCTTTCTATGGGAAGAACCGAGTACTTCCAGCGCATAGTCGATGTAGGCTGCATCGTCTGTGTATAAATGCCTTAACTTATTCTAAAATCTTTACATTACGGAACGTCTTGTCAGTGAGCAGTCTACTTTAGGACTTGCACATCTTCAGCTGTAGAGGTATGCAAGTTATTTATTAATTTCTTGTGTATATGTTATAACTATTGTACTACAACGTTTATTTTTGTATATTTTCAATGTAGCTTTGGCTTGCATAGTATAATGCAAATATTTTCTATTCTTGTTTGTGTCTTAGCAAGAGATTTATATTAGCGATATAAAGTTGCATTTTTGAGAAACGTTTAGTACCAAACGATTCTTATCGGACACGGGTAGGTTTACTTCTGAACCTGTTTATTGCTTTGTAATGTTGTGCCGATAATGTAATTTGTATAGCTTACCGTATATAACGTCATTACATGTTATCGTATATGCCCGTGTCATGCATAGTACACGGTGTTAGATGTATTTTCAGCTGATCGGAGTCGACGAGGTACCAGCTGTAGAGCTAACCATAAAAGTTGACCATAGCAGCTGTAAAGCTGAACCATAGCAGCCGTAGAGCTCAGTGAAAGTGTTGCTGGTCGAGTAGCAGGTGATCGGGTTTTGTTGACCGAATTGGTGGTCGCTGATTTCTCGATTGACCAAGGAACTGAATGGTGGTCGGTGACAACATATAATGCTGGTTGCTTGATTGACCAGTGTGATTGGTAGCCACGTGTGCTAGTGACGGAGTGTTTCGTGTTACTCTATGGATGTAATTTGTTAGCCGTGGGCTAATTTTGGGGTTTGTTAAACCCAGTGTTTTGGGATTGTAAAGATATTTTGTATGATATCTATCCCTTTTGTTTTCATCATTTTTTACTATTTGAGTAAAGTACCTCATTTTTCATTATTTGAGTGAATACATTTTACAATATGAGAAAGTACATCAATTTTTACTATTCTGAGTAAAACACAATTCTTTTCGTTGTGTGAAATCACTGTGAATCATTAACCTTTGTCCTTTTGCTGTGTAAGGTCATTTATTTGTATTTACATTTGTTGCATTACTAGGTTCGTGCGGATTATGTTAATTTGTCCAATGTTTGGATCTTATACACGCACTTATCAATCATAATTCTGTTCTCATTCAAGTCATTCATTAATAAACATTGTATTTGTATCACCATCAAAAGTGTTCTGTTATAAATCCGAAATCCAACCCGGTTATCTTGTTACACACGTGTCTATTGATTTCAATTCCGTACCTGTTATTATGACCAGTTTGGTTTTTATTTTAGCTGCGTGTGTGTGTGTGTGCGGGTATATCAAGTTGTCGGTCTGGCCGTCTGTATGTCTGTATGGGGATAGAAGCAGGTGTGACCATCAAGGCCATACAAAGAAGGAACTGTTGATTTGTAAACTTGTGCGCATGGTGGATCCATGAAGGGTGTGTGTGGCCAATACAAGTGTGGGCCAACCCAAGAATTCAGGAGAACTGTGTGGTTTGACAGTGGACACGTGAACCAAGTCAAAATGCTTCGTTTGCAAGTTTTTACAAGTATTTATGGGTCATACGTGGTTATGAGTCGTACGGGCTGTACAAATGACTTGAGTCACGAGTCATATGTTTGGTACAATTGCTATGTTGATTCAATTGATCATATTTGTTTCAATTGATGTTTCAATTGAGTACAATTTGAGTTACCTTCATTACATGAGATTATATGAATCTTACCTTCATTACACGAGAATATATGAATCACATTTTTGTTTTCCCATTTGTGAATGTTTGTGTAAAGTAATTGATTTTGAGTCGTACGTTTATTAGAGCGTGAAAGAATCACTGTATGTTGTAGAGGATATACTTATTTTTATTAATTCATTTCATAAACTTCCATCTTTCTTCACATTGTGTTGTGTTGTCATTTAATCCAAGCATCCATTCAGGTCAAATCCTGTTACAGACAATTTTCGATGAATAATGTGCACTACTAAGCAACGCCATCTTACAGCTGTTGATAAATCCAACTCGGGCATCGTCGGAGGTAATTAGCATTATCGTTTTGAATACGCTTTCCATCGATTTCTAAAAAGGCCTCACACGGGAGAAAATACCGAGATGTGTCATGCACTCGTAAGTCTTTTCTTTCCTTTTGAAAAGGATCTTTCGCACGGTATGAATAATACTGGAAATCTTTGTGCTTAAATCGATCTTCAAAGTCGCGTCCATGTCAAACGCAGGATAGAATACTTCTTCAAATTTTGTCATTTTTGATCCATTATCGGTTTCGTCTAATATCTTTTGATGGCTTTGTCATTTGGATCCACAACCGTAATCCGTTTCGCATTGTCAGATTTGAAATCGCTGAATCAGTTATACGTCGATGAGCAGCTTCATTGATGATTTTACTGACAGGCTTGTTTGTTCGTGGAAGTGTAATCGCTTTTGGTTCTACTCGAGTCACTAATTGTCGTAGTCGCTCTCGAATTGCTATAACTGCTCGCAATCCCAGATTTTTCAGCCGATCCACAGCACTTTTGATTCTATCAAAGACGAGGCTGCGAGATCCTCTTGGTGCGTTCTTAAACGGTCCCTGCACAACATGACTAGGACAATTTCCGTAATCTGTCATGTAAACGGGTTTTCTTGCGTTTACAATGCGCACTGGTATCCACGTATGATAGTCATTGTATTAAAGATCAGGTCGACCTCTATTGTACAGTTGTATTGCCAATGTCCCCTCGAGCAGATCCAATATGTGCCGTCCTGTTTTACTAGAGTAAATCAAAATTGCGTCAACCGGGTATTTTGACACGAGCGTATCGTTGGCTTGCCATAGAAATCCCACCGCGGGCACAACGCTCTTTCATTGTCAGCGAGGAGTTCCAACTCCACCTTGGTTTTATATTACAATGCGTCCCAAGCGGTTCCCCGTGATGAGAAACAATGCGCGCGATCGAGATGTTACATGTGCATGGCTGTATCACGAAACGTCTCGAAGACATCTGCGAACAGCAACACATCGATACACAAATACAGATCGTAAGTCTCCAAGGTTTTTAGAATTAAATGCAGACCAGATATTGTTTGTATTGTCATAGTCGTTTAAGGTAATGCCTTCACGAAACAACGACAAATGAAAGGCCTCGATCGGTGGTAATTGAGTTTCGGCAAACTTGTTCCAATCTCTCATGTACTCGTAGGGATAGATTCCTTTACGAGTAAGCAAGGTAAACATTCCGTCATTAACAGAACCACAGTATCGACGAGTGATTGTAAAGCGATCATTACCATTTGTTGCTACATAGTTTGTCGAGAGGAGAATTCAACAACTGTAACGAATCGATGAATTTCAGGTGACTGAATATCTGCGGACTCTACAGAAGCATTCAAGCATTCGAAGTACGCGTAGATGATATTTGGAAATTTCATCTTGTCCTGCACGGCGGTAAATTTTAGGATGTTTTGTGCCAGGCTCTGGCATAAATATACACTGCGGATTTTCCACAATTCCACCACTGCTCGTCAAGCAGCTGTGCATGTTACACAAATGCACGCAACATCAAAATGGAATTTTTTCTATGGTACTTAATATCCGTTAAGCAACCGGGAAAGATCTTTATCGATAAGTAATGAGACCACGATTCTGAACCATTCATATCATATAACAAAAGCAGATCAACATCGGTCAGACCATGCGAATTTTTGCTTTGTATATGTGAGGATAGTGCAAACACATACTTACTTTATATTCCAATCGTACACGTTAACAGCAATATCAACGTTGATCTCATCAAACGTTTTTAGTATGGCCTTAGTAACCTCAACTGGAAATTCTATTTTAGCAATCTTGAGTTCACCGAAGTATTGCTGGTATTTTCCCTGCTGCTCTTTGTTGTAGCTCGCGGAATGTAACGTGGACATGGACACCCATTCAAACATGGATTGTCATCATTTTTCACATTTATCACTGACCACGCAGAAACATACTTTGGCACTGGAATATAATTAGACTCCTGAATGCTATGTTTGGGGAACTATGCCGTTGAACTTACATGCATCTGTGAAGACTCCATCCCGATCCTGCTTTGGTGTACTGTTTTTTTAATACTCGAGTCTTTACAAAGCCTGTATTGAGTTCATGAATCTGTGTCTTACGCTTTAAGATCACACGGGCGCCGTTGTGAATCCACGTGGCTGCCATCAAGATTCAGCAGTATGATCAAATATACACCAAGAACAATATCTGCTTTAACTCTGTGAGTGTGTGTGTATGTGTTTGTGATTTCGAATTTTAACGTAGCTTTAACAAGTTAAGTCATATCGCTACAATATCTACTGTGTGGCAGTTTATCGTGATGTCTAACAATGGGGTATCATGCCGCAGACATGTGATATCATGTCCTCAAGTCATATTATCCTGATACCAGGCCGACCAGTCCTAACACTAACCTCTTAATGCTGAGCGCCAAGCGAGGCAGCTGCTAGAATCATTTTCATAAGTCTGATATGACTCGGTCTGGGTCATCTTTGCTAGCCAAAGTTCCAATATAATAACCCTATCTACACCTTGGTGTATCGAGCAGATATTTCTGTGTTTCGAGTCTGTGAATTTCATTGGATGCGGCGGCAAGCCACCGCATCCAATTAAACTTATTTTTTCAAATTTGAAAACTGTTTCTACATGATCGAGACAAGGGGAGCACACAGCTTGAATGAACTGATAGATAAGCAATTTTCCACTGCCGGCCCGTGTTTGCACAAATACCTTTCACTCAGATAGACCTGTAATGGATTCCCTCTGGTACGTGGTCAGTTTTCTAGCGTATATGCTTGTTGCGTACGCGTTCAGAATAATCACATGGTAATCTTCATAATCACCATGACGTTTACGTAATTTAAATTCCGAGACTTATTCTCGTTGACGGACATACTCGATTACCTCAGCGGCAATTGTGACTGCAATGAGTTGGCGGTTATGTTCATCCTCGACTATGTGTGCACTTTCTGCCCGCTAGGCTCGTGGAGAAATTGTGATATTTAATCGTGATGTTGTTTTCCGAAGCTGTTTCAACTACCACTCCCAATAATGCAAATATGTCAACTTTATTTGCACCTCATGACATTTTAATAGTATATAGTTTACAGTTCAGTTATTGTGGCACGACTGGTTGTAGTTGATTGCAAATTCCGTCAATAAATGTTTTAAAAATTTTAATGCTACGAAAGTTAGAAACTGCAATCGCTTCAATCATGGCCATTCTTCCATTGACTTCTGCATCTTTATCTTCAATAACGTTGACGATTTCGCGTTTTCCCCATAGGTTTTAACATTATCGAGTATCTGAACAACAATAAGTTCTATATTTGTAGCGTTGTGGAATTTTAGAAAGCGGTCAAGATAATCATTGCGATCAGGCCCTTGTAGCATAGCTGATTACTCGACTTTACTCCGAAACCACATTTAAGGCATGGTTTAACACCTACACCAATGCTTAACGCGAGCAAATGTGATTTACAGTACTCATAATGGCTTTACATCGACTCCGTCCTATATATATATATATATATATATATATATATATATA
>JAECUM010017546.1:0-41937 GCA_016617855.1 Megalonaias nervosa | reverse complement strand
TGCGATGGAGCAGAACAGAAGATAGACAGTGAAAACCAAACGTTGTGTGTTTGAAGGGATCAAGACATTTAAAGCTCATCTTGTCAGGTTCATGACTTTGTTAGAGAACAATTACCCAATTTTCCTTTACAAGAAAATAGATACTACTCAAAGATTGCCATGCCAAGGAAAAACTTAAATCCCCTTTTCGCATTGTGGTTGGTGTGCATGTGTGAATGCATGTGTCTTTATCCCTAGTACATAACAAAATCAAAACAGAGCCATTTACTTTTCTTAGGTATATTTTTTTTAATCACACTGAAATTAAACTACAAATAACAAAAGAACATTTTCTTCTCCCTTCACTCTCTGTCAATCCTTAAGAATTTATTCATTTGGCATGGGTTTTAATTGTCTTCACTTCTCGTGGTCTTAATTTCTTCTCTTTCTTTATCGACATGGTTTCTTCTTCATTTTCTGAAGACCACTCTTTTTCGTCTTGTTTGTTTGTTCTCTTGTTTTGTTAGGACACTCTGAAGACGAATGTCCTTTCTCCTGACAATGATAGCAAATATATTGGCCTCTGTTTCTCTTTTCACCTGTCTTTCCTATGCTTTTCAGATGTGAGCAGATGTCTTGATTTTTGTCTTGAGATGGGAGCAGTCCCTTATTTTTTTCTGAAGTATACTTATGTATGACGTTTCTGAATTTCTGACCAGAAGGGTAATTGTTGAAACTTCCATCTTCATTGTTTGAAAGTTGAATGAATACTCTGACTCTAAGACACTAACCCTATATATAGGAACCATCTACGTGTAAAATCTAGTCAAACTAAATTTCTCAAGCAAGATGAAACCATTGCATTATTTCAATGAGAAATGAAAATAAAGGGGCAGAGACACAACGCCGTAACATATATCTTCACACACTCGTTGGCTCAAATCCATGCCAGCGATTCGAAGACGACCAGAGAGAGCCTGAATCAACGCCATCCAAGATGAATAGAACCTACCCCAAGCGAAAGTCAGGAGCTCCCGAAAAATATTACCACATTCGAGAAACGCAAACACGCACCTCCAGAAAATTTAGAACCACGACATACGCGGTGAAATTTAAAGAGTTGAAGTCCAAAGAGCCACCACAGAAAGTAGACGCTTTCGTCGCCGATTTGTGGAAGGATTCCTTTCTAGCGACACTAAAGCGATTATGCCACGCCAAACGAGATGATCGTTTGGGACTCTCCATCCATCATGACAGTTTGAAGTTGCACGTCTGGATCGAGTTTGGTAGCCGAGCAGAATTGACACCCTCCAAAGGCATCACGAAAATTCAACACGTTTAGGAATCTAACTACGGGTTTCACATCACCGATGGAAAAGCTAAAGTTTACGTAACCCACATTTCTCTTCCGAAAGGAACGGACGCAGAAAAGTGTTATTGGTGGACACAGCATCGTTTAAATTAACAATGCCCAGGACCAAATTTGATTAACCCGGGCCATTGTTGTGTTATCTACGTATGCCAACTTGAAGAACACCACAGAATGGACAAGAGATTGGGGAAGAATTGAAAATTTGGACAGAATCAAACAACGAAAATTTGAACTCGTGTTATATGCATTTCTGAAATGCACTAATCCAAGACGCCTTGGCTCCACGCTACACGCTGAAAGTGTATCCTCAAGTGATTCGCGGAGATCTGGTGCTTCGAGGACCCGATTAGCCTAACGGAGAATACAGTCACATCTATCATCACGAAGTACATTTCGGTGCCATTATCAGTCTAACCGGATTTCTCGGATATAATGATTATTTGAGAGAAGTGACCACAGATTTTGCCATTGAAGGAAATTAATGAATTTATTCCTTTTCTTGGTAGCGATCCTTTGTCAGTCCTACGTTCTACGAACATCATCGCATGACGCAAGAACCACAGCAGAAACTTGCTTTCCAATTATTGTGATTCTGCTCTCCCTATGGGTATCTCGTGCGCGCCAACAATGCCAAGGCCCACGCATGTCGAGGAAAGAAACGATGTCATATATGTAATAAGACTGAAAGCTATTGGATTTTGGATTGAGTAAACACTCCGAAGAAAATGTGTGCGAATAAATAAGATTTATGAAATGAAAGTAAAACTATGCCACCCCAAATGTAGACGTAAACCCTAATGTTCTATCTTGCACACTGACATTTCATTAGACATAAGATTCATAACCATGTGAGAAAATAAAACAACCACTAAAAATGATGTGAACTAAATTATTATATGCTCATTGTCTCTGTTGTCTCGAGTAGTATTTTACGATACAGCACACCTGAAGTTCATATTGCACTCACGTGCATGATACATGTGCCGATGGTGTATTAGGAACTACTTTGTAAACAAATCATGTACACTCATGTAGTAGGCACTTTATGTTCTGGTTGATTAAAGTTGCTTCTAAATGAAGAAAAGCAGATATTTCGTGGACTGCCGCATACCAGCTGCTTTGCCACTTTCTGCGTTAACTTTCTTGATATAATGTTTCGGATTCAGGCTAGCGATAGGCACCAGACAAGTCATAAAACTGCTGGGACCCTACAAATTACAAGCACGTGACAAGGCAAAAAAGGTGTCTTCTTTAGCTGGAAATAAGAACGGCAAAAATATACTTACAGTTTTACATCCTGGATTTCCTCAAAATGTACTTTCTTAGTTCTGCGAATCCGAATTACATCGCAATGTCATGGGTTCTAAAGCTTGATTACGCATTTCAAAATTGTACTGTAATTTCGACTACATTCCAAGTGCAATTACATCCTCCTTATTGCACTCAAAATTAAATGAACATTATATTCCATAGCGTCGTTTTGATAATTACAATTGAAAGACTTCATATTTTCCCACATTAGGATTTGAAACATTCAATTATAGAACAGAAACACACTTGCAGCTGTCAACACGCTGCTCCCTCGCTGCTGAAATCTGGTATACTTGATGTAGAATTGGCACAGATAAATCCAGACCATAATCACCTAATTTCGTAGAATCGACAAAAATATCAAAATCTGTTTTTTTCCAGACCAGATGGAATAGTTGTTGCAATGCGCATTCATTAACAATATGACTCGAAATTTCAATTTTAGTAGACCAAGACGCCATTGTTTTTTGAAAGCGATGTCTAGGACGCGACGAAGTTCAAATTTATCTGGGTGGGGTTATGTGCGCTTTAATAATGTTGTTGTTGTTTACTGATGAATCTGCGCTTGTGTATTTAGTTTGGAATACTGCATAACTTCAGTTAGTTTGTTTCTTGTAGTGTATTTTTGTTAATATAATTAAGCCTTAGGTAGAATAAGAAAATGAGCATATAATATAAAGGTTACTGCATTAGTATGGGGAAATATGAACTCGTTTAGACGGATTGATATACTGCACTCCCAGGGGCGTGCAGTATATCCATCCGAAAACCTCGTTCATATTGTCCCATACAAATTCAGTAACTTATAAATACTGAAGATGTCCAAAACTACGATTCATGTACGATATAACAATCACGACTGTGGATCATACAACCGCATGTTTTAAAGACGATTATGGTTCCTAGAACCAAATGCTTTCAGAATGAGTATAGTTCATATAATCACATGATTTAAATACAATTATAGTGCATGCAATTATATTGTAAGGATATGTAAGGTTCATGCAACCATATATTGTTATAATCACAAATCACTGTTTACTGTCCTTCAGCACAATCAGGAATCCCTATCCTTCAATGAATTTCTGTGAAAAAATTAAACTGCCTTTCGAAGCTAATTTCTCACACGGCCGATCTTGCTGCTACACAAACACCCTTTTCCCATACAGCTGGTTAATCTATTACAACAATAGCTTCTTTTCTTAACAGCAGCTCACGCTACCACATGACCTATATGCTGCTACTCTTCCGCCTAAACAGCTATGCTGCCAGCCTTTCCAGCCTTTTCTAGCCCTTTCAGCCCATTCATCCACTGAGCTCATAATTAAACCAAAGTGGCATCGTATTGCATTGATTAAACGTTCACAATACTGAAATATAAATATCTTCTAATTCATTACCACCATATAGAAATACACTAGACATTGTAGAACAAAATCCATGAAATACATGCTTCCGTCTGTTTCCTAGATCAATATAAAGTCGTCAACTGAATTACTAATACGTTTGGAATGAAATAAATGGCCAAAGGGTATTTTCCAGGCTTTTCAATACTGAAGCCAATCAACATGCAGTCCTGCCTCATTTGCATGACGCTCTCGATTACGATCCTGACAATATGCACACAAAACAAAGAAAAGCCTTCTAAGCTTGGTACCACATTCACGTTTCTAACCCCTTTTAATTACAGGAAGAATTATCAAAGTATGGTTGATGTAGACACTGTGCGCCGTTGCTGTGGACAATTTCGATAATTGTTTATGGAGCACGGAGGAATCGATACCTTGAAGGATGTTTCTAGCACTGCCAAAGCGTACATTTTAGTACACCACAACTGATTCATGCCGGAGAACCTTATGAATATCATATGCTCTCAAACATTTGAGTTTCTCAGACGTCAGTACTCTGCCAGAGGTCTGCGTCGGTTACATTACTTGTGCGTCATTCATGACAAATGCATCCACCATGCCATTAACAGAGGAGTCGAAAGAAAATTGGAAATTTTTCGGTGGATGATTTTGACTTAAAAGTCCCCAGGATCGTCTATGAATTTCTAGCATGCTATTTCACGGATGCCCAACCCATTATCCTCAACGACACATGAAAAGTGAATTCTTAGAGGACATCGTGGAAGAACTGTACTTACTAATGACACCTGGACTTGAAACACAAGGACACCCAGTGGTTAAAATGTAGGAGCAGGAGTACATTCGACGTTTCATAACCGATACAGAAATTTGATTACTTGTTTGTATTCCACTTTGATTATTTTGCATTGTATTTTATCGATGTACTTAATCATTGGACTCTTGTGTGTATGTATTTCATGTCAAGTTGTGACGTTGAACACTCAATGAACGTGTACTCAAAGTATAAAATCTCTTGTATTGTCGATGTGATTTTCGGAATTCTAAATATCTTCGCTATGGCTACATCTCTATATTCATCCTATTCCTATAACTCACAAATTCATTGACGTCACATTAGATCGTTCAAGATGGTTGGGTGTTTCACTGTATCTTCTTCATCCCTTTAAAAATATTGATTGCTGGACCGAGTTTCTCAGGCAGAACTGAATGTGTCAAACGTGTCTTCAAACACAAAACCCATTTCATCGATTGTCCACCCCCAATACATCGTATGGTGTTACAAATAGTGGCACTCAACTTATAGCCTCCTTCAGGAAAAGTCAAGTAGAATCCATCGTCTTTGTGGAAGGCCTTCATCGAGAAGACAACGGGATCGTGTCTGACACGAGTCAAATATCTGGTTATCTTTAATAACATTTTTAGGGAAGACGAAGAAGAAATTAAACATTGGTTTCAACGCAAATGAAATCATAGTAATGTCAATATCATTTATATGACCCAGAAATTGTTTCAACAAAGCAAAGTATACTATACCATCAGTCCAGATGACCATTATGTAATCATGTGTAAAGGTCCCATAGATAAATCTCAAGTGCAAGTGTCAGCCAAACAGTTAGGAACTCCTTGGCTGATGTAAGCGTATGGCGATGCCACTCAACAACCTCATGCGATTTTATCGGCGATTTAAAACCAACTGCAACCGATTATTTGCTATTTCGTTCCCATGTGTTTCACGAGGGGTGTAAATATGTAGGGCCTGCCATTAATACGTCCTATGGGCATGCAAAAACTATAAAAACCTCTGACACTTCTTTTATTTTGCACAGTCGTCAATATGATTTCCTTTCAATCTCATATCGCATCTTCCAGCCAAACTGATTCGCGCTCTGCACAGTATCAGTCGCGAAATAAATCCACAAGAATGTATCTGTGTCTTAGAAGCCAGTCTCAAAGAAGTCTTACTATGATTCAAGCTGACAGCACGTCAATCACTTCAAGACATCATTCACATTCGTCCTCAAAGGAAACGCTATTTTGACAAACATAAAGTGGCCTTGTCACAAATGGCAGATCCCAAGATCGATAATCAAACCAAACAGCAAATCCTCGTGAAACCTGTATCAGCGGATCTTTACAAGGTATCATCATTCATTCCCTCTTATAAAGGGATCTCATATCCAAGCAATCCCCCCCCAAAAAAAATCCTCTCTCAAAAAACATCCAAAGAAGAAAAGGAGTGACACTCCCAGAAAAAGAAAAGCCGCAGCAAAAACAAAGGTCCCAGAAAGAGAGGCACGGCAGATCGGACGGAAACGTACTCCGACAATCTACGTCTCTGGGTGGCCGTGTCTCCAGCTTCTTTGACGTCGCAATTGCTGAAGCAGCAGGGAGGCAAAGCGACCTATCCCATTTGCCTGTAAAAAAAAATAGAAACGTTCAACGGCTGAATAAACGAGGTGTTGGGGTAATCCGACCTCCAAATAATGGACTCATTTATCTCGGGAAGATCTGTAAATGAAACGCCCATAGGAAGCGACCAAAGGCTAAATAAACATGAGAATGGTTGTCCCATACCCCGCTTCTCACTCACTAATGGTCTATTAAAAAAAAAACCTTCCATTGAATCTTACGAAAACAGCCACTGTAAATGTCCCTCGGTAAAAATAGCAGGATGTGGTGTAGAGAGTTTTATTTTTTTATTTTTTATAAAATAACTGGCTCTTCATTGAGCAGCTGCAAAATGAATTTTGTTTCTAAACAAGATATTAATCGGTAATGAGTATCCCCAGAACAAATATAATACAAGTGCTCGCGTGGCCAGGTTGATTGATATGTGACGGTTTGATGTAGTAAATTTATGTATATAATCTGTGTACGCGACTACGACGCAGTTATTAAAACCAATTGTCGAACGAACCAAACAAATTGTTACAGCAAATGAGATTCACAAAACGCTCTTGAGACGTTACCTCCTGTTATTGTTGGTCGTCTTCAACCAGCTCAAACACCTCCCCCAGCAACCTCCTGAACCTAATCCGGAAATTCAACCATCGCCACCACCAAAAGTTAGAATTAACATCATAGATAAATTCACTGTGGGAGGTATTTCATCCATCAGGGATAAAATCATTACTTGACATTGCCGCGTTTGGATACGGTCGCAGGTATCAATATGTAAATTCGAATATTCGAATCTAAATTCTACCGATTGGGTCAGAGATGTATATCGCGTTGCTTTAATATTCAGCAAATCAAATCAAAGGAAGATATTTATGACTTTTGGAATCTCTAACTAAGCAGTAGAGGAATATAATGCAAGGAACAGGTTAAAGAATAGGAATAAATGAAGAGTAAACTTCACAAAGAAAAAACCAGAATAAGGAAAAAAATCAGGGGAAAAACTATATTTGATATATGGAACGAAGAAGAAGTGCGCTCCAGCAGCGCGATCTGGAACCGCAAACAGACATGAAAGGCCACTCGAAGAAAACATCGGAGAGGGACAAGCCTGTCGAGGTCGCAAAAAACAAGGTGGTAATTTAATCCCTGGATCATTGAAAATTTATTATAAACTTTGCCCCCAATAACGTCCTCGCTCATGTTGATCGAGTAGAAATTATGTTTGGTGGAAGATGAGCCGGTAATATTTGCCCCGAAATCATCAATCAAGCAGCTGCGATTTGTTAGAGTTTATTCCCAGGTTGTGTCAATGAAGCAAAGTTTATCGGGCACTTATCGATGAAATTATTGATGATCACTATGAATGACGTCAACGATGACGATGACACAATTAGATTGATGAAAAGAGAATAACATGATCGTACACAATGCCCAACGTGGGCCAGTAATGGTCGGGGCGGCAAATTTACAATTGGCAGTATATAAAGGTACTTACGGAGATGGACTGTTGTTCAAGGTCTATTCTGAACAGTAGCCCCAAAAACAATCCCGATCGCAAAACTATTAGGAATGAAAGCTATCGAAGTAGTTCGTGATATAGCTATTGGCACCGTTGATAATGGTAAAGCATTCCATTTTCTGAGACAGACTCTCACTATTGATACGTCGAAAACCGCAACCAGTAAAATTGTCCAGCACTGAAGTGAGCCCCGCAAGTGTCAGTAAAATAAGAAATAAAGCTACGACTGAACAACAAAAAGAATTACCTGGCGTGCCAGTGACAAGACATTAAGCTGCCGAGATAGAAAATGATATAATTGCAAGTCTGATAGCAGGATGTGGTCTGGCTCGACCTAGCTTTATACAATAAAGACCATAATAAAATCTTCAAGTGCATATCTGATCCTGACATGGACTCTCCTGTCCTCAAAGATAAATCAGTTCTTAAGTATCAGTATTATTCTTCTGAAGCACTGTACCTGACGAACGTGGAAGACTCGAACTACAAATTCAGGATGCAAGTAGATATTTCTTGTCCGCTAAGGAATTTATTGAGATCGAAGTTCAACTTCTGAAGACAAAGGATACAGAGATCGAATTGGTTTGATAACAATAGTGTTATGGCGTTGTTTAACTGGTCTGTCAATAATTTTCGCCAAAGATACCAATGATCAACCCGAGAGCGGTAACATAACTATGAACGCTGCTGAAGATGTAGTCGCATCGATTAATGAAAATTTTAACTAGGGATCGGCAGCATGTCGATCAATATTAAATAGCGAAGAATTTTTATGTCCAAATTCCACTCTCTCATATCTTTAGATTTTGCAGAAAAAAGTTAGGAAAGTTATTTTCGGTGCTAAAGATCCAGTTGTACTTGTTCGAAAAGTCACCGACAATGATGCAATCTGGCTCTCATCTGGGGCTGATGATAGTAAAGTCAGACTGACAAAACTTTCGTTATGGATGCCAACAATGACACCATCGCCGATTAAAGAACAACTCCTGCTTTATTTTATGGAATGGTTGACGATGACAACAAACAATGTGCAAAGTAATGTTGTTGGTTTATTCACCTGCCAGATAGAATCACAGCAGGGAGTTTCAGCACCACGACATATATTCATAGTACTTTAGGATGCCACCAGAGCCGATTCACATGAGCGAAACCCAATGGTGTTTGATACGCTAGGAGTTAGTGAAGTTTCTCTGAGAATAAACGGCCATCAAGAAGAATCCGAAGAATTGTTATTGTATGCGTATCATTTATCGACCGTGACCGGAATGAGGATTCTGGTATGCAGATATCAAAACGGGATTTTCGAACACAATATCCGATCTAATTTTTCTTTGAAACACTTGGATTTATTCAACAATCAGTCGTTGACATACATTTTCGAGCTCGTATAGCACGATCACCAGCTGATCCTGATGATCACACAGCAATAGGTTTAGTATTATTAGACAATAAAAAGACGAACAATATCAAGTGGATCGATATTGTCAATCGTATTTTAAGTACGACGGACGATAACATCGGGGTATTTGCTGACGGTGGAAAAATCAGAGTCAAGCGTATCAATCGCAGTTATACGAAATACCAATAAACATGCTACTAAAACCGTCATTACAATAACCGGTAAAAGCAGCATGAACGAAACTGGAATTGTTATTCTGAGACGTGGACGACAATGACACCACAATACATTAACTACGCAGCGATCTGAGTATGATTCCCATGTATCCACATTTTTAAAATTTTCGTATACATTTTCAGAAACTTGATAAAATCGCCAATGATTACTTTTATTCTAATGGTTCTATGTAAAGCTGGCTGAAATTAACACAAAACTTGGTGATACAGCCAGCATTAAAGAGTCAATAACAAAACGCTCTCAGATATATCCGGCAAAATCCTCGACGTCGTTGAGGGCGTCGGATAGATTCAAGCAGGTGTAAGTCATACAGCCCCCATGATCAACGCTGAGTGCACGGTGGCGTCTGCATCAGAAACATGGTCAAAATGCAATAACGCAAAAAGAAACTCCGCTGAAATCAACGGCTTGTAAAGGCCCTCTGTGTTAAGCGCTACGAAATTTATGATATTTACGACATATCCATGATGTTATTCAGCCGATAAATATTCTGAAACTGTGTCAGTCATTCTAAATCAAAATACAGAGGAAATATTCATATTCGATTCCGCAAAATAAAAAAAATTAAACGCGGCTATGTACTGGTAATATCTTGAATTTGTCGCACTAACACCTCAACTGATTACTTAATCATTATTATGGCAATGACTTTGGATTCGCAAACAAATTCCACACAGTCTTGCAGATATAATCAAGAATGTGCTTGGAAGGCATCGCTGGAAAACATCATCGGCAAGAATACCATAAGACAGATAATATAGCATATGCATCGTCGTCAGAGACAACGTTTTATATGCTGTAGTGACTGGAGAAGTTAACATTATAAGGTTCATTATCAGCAACCTACGTGATAGTAGCAGCAATTTAAATTGGTGTGTATATAAGCATCGGAGTTGCTTGTATTCATAATATTATCGAGAAAAAAAAACTATAAAGTTATGCGAGTAAGAAATTACATGACTTCACAGAAATGATGTCGAAGGCAACAAATGCACATGCAGCTATATCAGCCATAAAGATCATCGTGGCTGAACGACGGTGAAATATCCGATATTGCTGCAATCGGTAATATTTATCATTCCGCCTGAAGGTCACTGCCAGCATCTATGGCAGTGTACGCGTCACATTTAGGATCGGTATCAAAAATAATGACGGCAGAAATAACTACAAGGCTGGAACATATTGTTGCTAATACAACACCGCCAACGACAATGATGATATCAGCGAAGCCAACGCAGCCTGAATTCGACATAAGCTTTCCTAACACGATAAAGGCACTGAATGGTTATTCACTTAAGTTGGCAAAATATAAGATAAAAATCATTTGGTGGATTATCAGTTAACAACTCACTGGTATTCTCGTATACAAAAGAAAGATAACGGTACTGTAACACGAGTTACGGACTGGCACATAATCGGCATTCTAACAGGATCATGTCGAATCGAGCACATCAATGATGACTTCCGACGCAGATTTGAATCATAACAGGGAAAGAATCAAAGATCGCTATCACGGTACATGAGCCAACGTTCAGTGCCGCCATTAAAATATTACCGCCAGATTTACTTTACATTACTTTAATCCTCTTCGTGCCTAGTTGGCACATAGGGCGTCCACAGCTGCCCTCCATCGGTCCCTGTCCTGTGCCACTTTCTTTGCTTCTCCCCACGATAGTTTCACAGTTTTCAGCTAGGCATCAAGTGTTCTTCTCCATGTGTTGGTAGGGCGTCCTCTATTTCTCTTCCCTTGGGGATTCCACTCTAGACCGACTATCAGTTGCCTTTTTCAGGGTAGGAAAGCTAATGTCGAACTCAGGCTGTGTTGACGTCACTGATATCGTCGTTGTCGTCGGCTGCGATGTATTAACAATAATCTGTTCCAGTTGTGTAGTTATTTGTGCGGTCATTAATATTTATACGGATTCTAGATTTGAGGCTGACGCAGCCGTGGACGGACGCAGCGTCACGCGGAATGATAAATATTACCGATTGCAACAATCGATAATGTAGCTTCATGTGTATTTGTTGCCGCCGATACCATTTCTGTGTAGTCATGTAATTTCTTATCCGCACAAGTTCGTTTTTTCTTTTTCTCGATGATATTAAGAATTCCAGAATTGCTGATAAGGTACCAATTAACGTTGCTGCTACTAGCGACTACAGCGGACACCGCATATAAAACGTTGTCGATGCGTGTGCTATATTATTTTTTGTTTTATCGTATTCTCGTTGATGTTATTTTCCAGAGATGATTTCCAAGCATATGCTTGATTATATCTGTAAGACTATGTGATTCGTACGCAAATCCAAATTCATTGCCACTATAAATACTATGTAAGCAATGAAGGTGCTCGCGCGACAAATTCAAGACACCACAGTACATAGCCGCATTTAATGTTTTTTCTCCAATATGAATATTTCCTCGGTAGTTTGATTTAGAACGATTGACACGTTTCCATAATATTCATCGGATGATATGTCATAAATTTCATAGCGCTGAACACTGAGAGCCATTACACGCCGACGACCAGACGGTGTTTCTGATTGTGTTATTTTGCGTTTTGACAATGTTGTTTTTCCAGACACTACCGTCTATGCAGCGTTGATGATGGCGGCTGTATGAATTAAACCCGATCCAATCTTTCCGACGCACTTAACGAGGACGGGGATTCCGCCGAATATATCTACGGGATTTTTTTTAATCGTTTTAATGCTGGTTATATCACCTAATGTTGTGTTCATTTCAGCGGGTTTTACATCGACGACCATTGGAATTTTAAAAAAACACCTGTTTTATAAAGCTTCTGAAAATGTCTTCGAAAATTTATTAACGTGGTTACATGAGAATCATAATCAGATATCAGCGTGGTTATTTTATTGTCAATTGTGTTGTCATTGTCCTGGACCTATTTCTACGTTTCGGTGTCATCGTCAGACGCTGGTTCTTTCAGAAGAACAATTCTATTTCCTTTCATGATGAGTTTTTCCGTCATTGTATCGCCGGTTTTAGCAAACGTTATTGATCTCGTTTCTGATAGCTGCGACTGATACGCTTGAGTCTCTAATTTTTCTACCATCCGTAAATACCACGATGTTGTCGTCGTTCTCACCTTAAACGCGCTTGATAATATAGCCCAACTTGATGTTGCTCGTCACGTGGATCCTGAAAAGCCCCGGTAAGACTCATAAGATACTTTAATCTCCTCTCGTTTACCTTTGACTCTAGCGACATGAAAGCTTCCGTAAATAATATGATACATTTGGAGTATGCCCATTTGTATATAGTAATCCATTTTAAGGATTTCTTAGATTTTTATGATCTCTTGTTTGATTATGGAGGTCGGAGCTGGGGCCATAGTTCTCAGGACGAATAATTAACTAATTACTAGGGGAAAGCGTCACGGAATGAAGTGTTCGTGAGACTTCTTGATGTCATGGTTTATTCTTGGTGAATTTAAGTCAGAGCCGCATGAGTGTCCCTGTCGCACAGTAGTCCCTATTAAAATCTAATTCTGTAAATTGATTGTATAACTCCAGGTCCAGTATTTATGATTGGAGGCTGGTAAATTATACAATGCAATAAACGAGAAGGGACTGTTCCGTCGTCGGTAAGTGCCGTTTTTTGTTGCTTTGGTTGTAAATATGGTGTAGAGTTACAGGTGAAATTGGCTGACAATCATTATTTCACTGGCCTAAGATTGCGTAGTAAAAGTTGTTCCCTGTATTGGGATGGTTGAGTTGTATTGTTTAACGGAGTGAAATACTGGAGGTACGTTTCGGAAAGTTGATGACGAGAAACCATGCAGTTGTGAGGTTGAAAGGCAAAAGGGAAGTTGTGAGATCTTTAGTCATGTATTAATTAGAGCAAAATTATTTATAGTTTGGAGACGTTGGACTTCTCCAGTTTAAAACAGTAATTGTATATAAGTCTTTGGAATCGAGAGGAAACATGACCTTTAGCGGGAACCCCTTTGACTGTTACACTATTTACCGTTATAAATTATTAACATGTTTTTAACGACGCTAGTATATTCGTGAACGACTTTATGCGGTGGTGCTGATGCCCTAGTTATAGCTCTAAGTACAGAAAATGCTTCTGGATCGCATATATGTGGATATAATACCAGACCGGGACTGCAGCGGATTTACTAGTCGCGAATTTGCCAATAACTGATTTAATAATAAATAAGGCGACGTATTTAAAAATTATTTTGGTGACGCTAATCTATTCGAATTTAAATGACAACACTACCTGGGTCAGTAGCATATGCGACTCAGTGAATACCTGGACCACCGTGATTAATGATACCAGTTTCAATGCTATTTTGTTGTTCAGGTAATTGACCACGCATGAAAATTCCTTTAAAGTTGTTGATACTTAATCGCCAAGCAGCATCAAGCCAATCAAAACTGGACGTAGGAAGCTTGATTCCTGGGAGATTTAGCGACACGTTCCTGCTAGTCGCAGACCTATACCGTACCGAACCCGCGAAGGTATCGTTCCTGGCAGTCGTAGGCCCCATCTCTTGTTTTTTTTCTTCTTTTTTTGAGGTCTTTAGGCTGGTCCCTAGGCGCATCCTGCCCCACCCTCCCCTGCTATCTTCAATGCCACCCTGCAGCGGTTCCAAGCGCACCTGTTTTGCAGCAGCTGGAGCTGCTGCAAAAAAATGCTGTTATAGCTGCAAGTGGGAACATACCACCAGTCTTTACTGTACTCGTAGAAAGATTAAATATAATACTGGTGTATGATTCCCTGGCTTCATTAAAGTGCTTCTGAACGGAGGAAGCCAGTGACGTCCAATATTAACACCATGCATGAACATAGAAAACATTCTCAGCCTATGCATGTTTGTAACTTTTATTTACTCCCAAACCCAATTTTGCTAACGGGAACCAATCATGGGCTTCACCAGACAGGAACGTATTAAGTGCAATATAAGTTATAAGTTAAAATTTGATATCTACAAGTATCTAAATCGTTTCAATTATTTGACAATATGATCTCCCTGATTTTATACTACACTGTAATACCTTTGCCCATTGTAATGTCTTTGCAACGAGAATATTTATTTTATCCTTCTGTCAATCTTGTCTTCAGAAAAAACATGTATTCCCTTTATTATAATAAATGACCAATATTATTGACATTTGTCTTAGTTTAGTTACTATGGTTTAAAAATAGAACAAATATTCTTGCTTTTAGACCAATTTGGTTTATTCCAGCTGTAATTACCATAATAAAAAGTTTCCATTTTTATATTATGTGTGCGTGTATTTGCTATGAAACTTTTATATATAAAATTGTAATTAAGCACTAAATATGATGACGCTTAGTGAGACTCTAACATAATATATAATTTATAACATTGTTACAATTCTATAGTTTGAAAATTAGTAACAGAATGAATAAAAACGGTTGCACAATTTAACATGTAACTAAATTTTCCTAGTTATAAAATAAAAACTTAAGAGGAACATAGAGTATTGTTAATTAAATAAAAAACAATCTTAAAAGGTTCTACACAGGGCAAAGAAAGTCGAATGTTCCGAATGAATTCCAGGTCCTCAAATGTTTTGATGCGCCAACAGTCTTGATGTATCACAACGTCATTGCCAAGAACTTCTTTGAATAAATTCACAATAATCCCAATCAATTCAATTAATAATCTAAACAAATGTTTCCCGCTCAAATTATAACTAAACACAAGATCAAAATAACTGCAGACTGATATTAAAACAAGAACAGAAGGAAATAATAATGACTATATTGTTCATATAGACAGCCTTATATACACACCTACTGCACTATATCGCAATAATTTCCTACTAAAAACGTTACTTACGTCGCAATATCCCACGACGCAACAAAACCCACCTGACTGAACGTCAAATGGGAAATCGCTCCAAACTTGTTCATTGTTAAAACGTGTCAACACCTATATACAACTCTTATGTTAGTTTTAGGCATGCACCAAACCTAAAAGGCACAATACAGATTTGCATAACAATATGAAATTATATAATTACCGGTGTGTCTAACTACCAAAGTTAGTTCGCTTCACATGGGCCTACATAAGCCATGCAATCTCTATTTCTAACTTTTAAGTTACACATGACAAACTTTTTGCAGAGGACAATACAAAGTTGTTAGATTATTGTATGTGCTCTCGTTGTATAAATGTTTGAGAAATCTAAATGTCTCCATGATTGCCTAAACATTTCTGTGACTGTTATACCCCTTATTTTATTCAAACTAGCTCGTAATCTTTTACATTATTTTTGTTTGTGCTGAGATTTAGTCGGAATCAATATCATACACCTGAATATTATCTTTTATTTCTTCTGTGACGTCATTCTCTACTTTGGTGTTAACCTGTTAATTTTTGTAGAGTTTGTATTTCCTGTTATCCGTTAAATTTTGTTATCAAAGTGAATTCGCATCTCAAGCATGATTTGCTGCTTTTAGCACTAACCCTTTATTTTGTCATATATGGCAGACTCTAAAATTTGATAGTGTAAAAATACTCAAAGTTTTCATTCTTCTTAACACGTTCAAATATATTATGCACTCCGTCACTAAATTTACTGTTATTAATGTTTAAAGTTCGTACCCATCGATTACACAATCTAGCAAATATTTCTATTTAACAAGTGCAGTGGAAGCTCCTTTCTCCGGACCCTTTGTTCCAGGTGAATATGTCCGGATTATTAAGTTTTCTGAATAATTGAATCATACAAATTTTCATTTTACGATGGCATCATACTGTATGCATGTACTGAACATGTACATGTATTTATTAACTGTACATGTACTGTATATTCGGTAATGGTTAACAGAAATTAATGAATACATGCATTGACGTGTTTAATTCACTTTAATATAACATGCCCACTTGCACATATACGTCAGTGTATGTTTAAACAATAAACACATATAACATATCACACTATGTACATCTATATACATACATTTTGTATGCAAATTTCCTCAAAAGAATTGGTGACCTTTATTTGCCTGGATTCATTGGCGGATCGAACTGCAATGATTCTTGATCAAATAAAGTCATTATATAGGTCGTATATTACAACTGTTTTAACAACAAATAAGCCGATAATTGACGTCGCATCTTATTCTGGAATGAAACTCCATAATGTCCTAAGCTTAATAAATCAAGTTTATTTGTACAGCGATCAACAAACTGTGATTGTTACAAACAATTGGTAAATAACAGAGACTTAATGACACATATAATTTATTAACCAAATGTTATGCCAAAAGTGCTGAAGATTTGGTTACAGTGTACTGATATAAATATTTACGCTCCAGTCTTCGAGCAGCAAATACAGACATTATTTACACAATCGCTTGTTACAATACGGTCACGCGACTTTTACACACACACACACACACACACACACACACACACACACACACACACACACACATACACGATCAAGTGATCAATACAAAACCTTAACGTGCCACTAGAATTTGAACAAACAGAGATTAATAAAATGACACACCTACAAATTTACGTTGGTGAATCGTCGTTATCCGGCTGAATCTAATTTGGAAAAGTATTCTTCGATTTTTTTTATCTTTGTACACTATATTTCATAAAACACAACATGCCTTCATTTTCCTAAAATTATACATTCAAGTTGTTTTCAAAGAACGGTCAATAAAAACTGGGTAGGTAATAAATACAAAACCACATAAGAATTACAAGAATGTCGGCTAAGTCGTTCACCTACTAGAAATGAAGTTGGTACTGAATTGAAAAAAACATCACATGTATGACAGAATACTGTTTATACCAGTGTGCCAAGACTGTACATGTAATTGCTTTTTAGCCGATACATTCAAACGGCCACTGTGTTAATTGCCAGTTTACCCATATAATGTTGTTCAGAGTTCAAAAGCAACGTACCACAGTACCACTGATGACATTTATTTTTCTTCGAAAAGGTTTAGTACGATATTTAAAACATAGGGAAATAGAAAATGACTCTGATAGGATTCGAACATGATAAATGTGAC
Organism: Megalonaias nervosa; assembly: GCA_016617855.1. Classification (NCBI taxonomy): domain Eukaryota; kingdom Metazoa; phylum Mollusca; class Bivalvia; order Unionida; family Unionidae; genus Megalonaias; species Megalonaias nervosa. The sequence goes on along the minus strand of JAECUM010017546.1, from coordinate 24,309 downwards.
TAATTTTCATTCTCTCTATTCAGTAATCTACTCTAAGCGTCTCGTATAGTATGGAAAATGTGGTAAATGTTCATAACCAAATTACGTTTAACACAACATATTTTTAAGTTACTTTTCCGTCGAGGAAGCAACCAAATGCATCAGTTGTTTATTGTTTAGATAACAAGAATTTGCAATAAAATTCATTGGAATAAACAGTGCTGGAATTATTTGATGCGCTTCAAGGCAAATATGAAATAAAGGTCATGAAAACTCGCTGCAAAAACACACATTTAACAAAATTACTTATTTGATGACCTTTTTAAATTAAATGTCCATTCTCTCTTTCTATACAAATTGTGTTATTCGTATATATTGGATACAAACTATCGCAAAGGGCGTCTCCTCAAAATTTTATCACTATGATATTAAACCTGTCCCCTTGTAAGAAATGCCCATGGAGTTGACTTTGTTCTTTAAGAGTCCACATACCAAACAGGTCTCGTTGAGAAAAATATCCAATAAGTTTGGTCTTGACATTTATCATAATGCCCGTTCTGATTGGTCTTGACCTTAGGCACACACGCCTTTAAATGTTTGGTGTTCGCCTTTGCAACAAATGCCGGTTACGCCTGGTTTTAACCTTTGATACAAATGCAAATTAGATTTGGTCTTCACTTTTGGCTAAATTGCCGTTTAAGTTTGATCTTGACCTTTGGCACAAATGCCCATTAAGTTTTTTCTTCATCTTTGGCACAAATGTCCATTATGTTTTGGTCTATACGTTTGTACAATTGCTCATTGCATAGTCTTGATCTGATAAAAAAAAGTGACCTACGTTTGTCTAGATGGTAAAGGAATGAAATACTGCACCAGAATTTATTACAAGGATTTCCTGAAGAAATTGCCTAAAGTAAAGTAAATTTAACTATGGTGTCATGGACAGCTGTAGAACAAATAACCAAACGATGTAACACTATATTCCCCTTTCACACACGTGTGGCAACTCTACCTTCTGTATAATATAAGAATATATTGTTAATTGCAATTCATAATATGTAAATCAGTGTTAATATTAAAAAGGAGTATAAATGCATAAATATATTCAGTTCATAACAATGCTTTGACATGAGTATTTAGTGACAAAAATATACAAAAAGCGTTAGCATTCCATTCTACGATTCTCAATTCCGGTAACCATTCCAATTCCTAGTTGGTCGAGCATGGCTCACTGATCATCGGACCTGGAAAATACAAGGACTGCTTTAATTTTCTGTCTGTTCGTTTCTCGGATCAGTTGAGCTAATATTTGTTTCATACATGTTAAGTAACTAAGTATATTAAATAATTACCTTCACAAGCATCAGAATATAATTATTATTCAACAGAATTTTCAAATTTTAATGTTTCTCTAATAAATAATGGACTTAATAATTCGATTTTGTTAATAATAATTCCGAAGGGATGATGTCTTTACAACTAATTTACTTTTATCGGACAATCAACACATGCACATCGTGCAGAGGGAACTGAAGTGAGATGTCTTCCCAAGGAACACACGTTGATATCGATCCTTCGTGATCTGAACTGGATTCAAACCTGCATCATTCTGATAGCAAATCTATTAGGCTAGCCATTGTGCCGCATTACCTACAAAACCTTAAGGGTGTAACTATCAACTTTGAAGCTTTAGGAACACACAATCCTTCATGCACCACTGAAAAATATATGATGCTTTAAGTAATTAAGTTTACATGAGAGAGAGAGAGAGAGAGAGAGAGAGTTTACATGATTTAAGCGAATAAAAGCAAACATACGGATTTCGAAGCCACTGGCTTTTAATTTGATTGATAACTTGCAGGCAAGTGCATGTAATGGTAGAAATGATTATAAATGAGAAGTATAAATTTTAGTGTAACTTACTGCGAAAACCATGGAATGGTAACTTATCACATGTAATCGTAATTGATTACAGAAGGTTAGCAATGATATTGTTTATACCATATCCTTGTATCACGCAATACAATATGATTAACTAGCCTCTTACAACTATGAAGAGAACCATATTTAGTGAGAGAGAGAGAGAGAGAGAGAGAGAGAGAGAGTTTACATGATCTATTCCACAGGGGGTTCCGGTAGCTGCACTTTAATTTTTATCCACTCATTTGCCAGTTGTTGGATCCGTACAATACGTGAACCGAGAAATCATTCCAGGCACTTTCTTTAAAGAAAAAGAAAACCAGGACATCTGACTCGATGTGTTCTGTGAGCACTTCACTAGCCTTTTAATCTAGTGGTACCAGTGACTGCGAAAGTGACAAAAATGTCCCATTTCAGACGGCAACAGCTACTGTATGGGTATTTGTACAAATACATTTGGATCCGCCATCATTTCGCAATTACTCAGTCTGATTGAGTTCCCATAGTAAACATATCAAAATACTTTGATAATGAAAATTAAGTAACTTTACATATTCACTGCCTATGATTAAGGCTATATTTCTCAGTATAGAGACATCTATGATGATACCTTCCGTTTTGAAAACCATGTGTTTGAAACATGCTCTTACACTTCCGCACTAATTTCAGTAATGCGTTTTCTAAACTCAAGTCTGTCAAATGACTGAAATTCTATCAACAATACAGTCTTTGTTTTCTTTCAGTTACAACTAGGATAAGCTTTCAAAAGAATCCCTTGACTAAAATCTTACTTTCATTATCAACACACCTTGGTCAGTCAGACCCATATATACTATGTTTGATCTTGACCAATTTCTTGACTGGTTCCCATTTTACCATATCAATAGTTCCACGAGTCCTATATCCACACTTGCTTTACTTGAAAGAACTATGTATAGTAGCAGAATGCATAAGTAAATATTGCGCAGAAATCTGCACGTCAAAGATTACATTAGTGAATATAAAATTATGTTGCAACTTTACGTACATCAAGGATAGCAATGGTGCATCTCAGGATTTCAGCATTTTATTTTCATTTCAGGATAATCAGAAAAATAATTGATAAAAACTGTTCAATCAAGAGTTTTCTCTTTTACTGTCAACATTTATCTCTCTTTAATGTAAGATTAAAATATATTAACAGCCTTGTCATGTTATGCAATAAATGAGTCAATGGTCAATGTGATCATCTATATAAGTATGTATTACGCCAGAAAAAGATATTAAAAGCACAAAATTACCTAAGATTCCCCCACAACACATAATTTAAAACTAATGTAAGGTAGACATAAGGCAATTAAAATCCAAAATATGACGTTGCAAAACGTTTTCTGAATGGAATTGGTGGGATACGCAATATGGATGGTGGTAGAGACCTAAGTGATCATATCTGAATCATGTTTCAAAACACAACTATGAAATGGTAAATTATATAAACATTATATATACGATTGCACAGATACTAACTAACGCGCAAAACACTCCTCCCTGCATAGCCAAATCTAAACATTCTATACACTTTCATGGCAACAGTTGTCGTATCTGAAGGTATGTTTAATTTTCCACTGCAAGTCAATCTGAGGTGTGCAGAAGCTACTTACTTTGCTTGTTATCCACAATTAGAATCTTCATTTTGAATTCATAGTTAAGTTAATTATACATAAATATGTGAACTCATTGTAGGTCTGTTTATCTCTATTGGACTCGCGGTACTAATTCATTTCCCATAGCAAACTTTCGCAAATACCATGATATTAAAAATGCAACAACTTTAAGTTCTTAGTGCTCATGATCTAACCTATATTTCCCAGTATAGGTCCATCCAGGATGACAGTTACTGTGTAGAGACAACCGTATGAACCGCTGCATTTTCTGGATCTACATGTGATTGAAATATATGCTTTCACTTCTACACCAAAGAGCCAGGTGCTAATTTCGGTAATGAGTTTTCCAAACTCGTCTGTAAAAGGACTAAAATTCCATCAATAAAATAACGTCTTGTTTTTCAGTCACAACTAGAATAAGCTCTCAAAAGATTCATCTTGCTAAAATATTACTTTCATTAACAAACAATCCCTTTCCAGACAAACCAATATATACTCTATTTCATGTATACCCATTTCTAGACTGGTTCCCAGTTTACCATATTATTAATACCACGAGTCCTTAAGATAATGTGGTCATGTGGAAAGAAGAATCCGTTTCAGAGATGTTGATGTGATATTGATATTAATCGTTAGCATAGAACATTTTGCAATATTTAGAAATATTTGGGATTTTAATGAAATGATTGAATAGTTTTAATGCATGTCATATTGACGAATTCTGTCGAGAATCAATGCTAACATTGTAGGAATATTGGGGAATGCATCTCAGAACGTCGAGCTAGTTTCAATTTGGTTGAATTGTTACAGGTGTCCCAAAACAATGTGAGATTTATTACATTGAAAACACAAACAAAAAATATAGCTGGATAGCTATTAAGCTAAACTTGAAATTCAACGAATTAAGGCCAGATTGAGATAAATTATAAAAGCTGAATGAAAGAAGTTAATAACTTCCGACTCCCGAGTCTCAGGAAAATCCTATGCTAATATGATTGAATGACCACAATTGATATTGCATCAGGAATTCTATGGTTGATTGCATGTCAGAAAAATATATCTAATGTGCCAGAAATGTTATGGTTTGGTCATTGTTTGGCTGAATGTTACGAGCATAGATACTGGGCAGGAAATTTGATGGTAGGGTAAATATTTACAGTATTAAAATTAGGAACTCACTCGTATCAGGTAGCAAATCGCTCGTATTCATGTATTCTTTGGTTAACTATTCTAAATCTTCAGGGTATAACTACATTTATTAACTCCTTTTTTCTATGTTTATATAGTGAACCATGCCGGAATCTCGGAATTTGTTTAAAATGTTTATATTGACTTCCAATATTGCACAAAATTCAGTATATTCCTTATATTTGGGAACATTTGTGGAATGGAAATTAACAAATATGACACAACATTAAACATGTTTGTTCTTCTATCAACTGAATGTTTCCACAAACTGTAAAATTATAAAATGACTTAAGGTATTGATATAGACTACCGTGTTATTTGGTTTTATTTTTCTGATTCGAAACAATTAAAAGCAATGCTTCCACTAGTCGAACACAAGATGCATGAGGGCTGATGAAAACCACAATTACAAAATGCAAAAGAGGAACACAACACACAATTAAAACTCCTTCAACCATTAACATAATTATAAAGGCTTGTTTATTTGTCTGAAGATCTATGTCTTTACCGTTTGCAAAGGCTAAGTTGTAAAATTTACAAGACTTTCGCCATTTTCAATCATTTTGTCGACATAAATTTTACGACTCTATGGTCTGAAACTAATTAATAGAAAAGAGAGGACACCAACAAATTTTGTAATACTCAACAAATAATATATTTCCCTAGAATACAAAGTAAAAATTTTGAAGGAACTTACACTTTTGAGAATTAAATCCCAATTAGGGCAAAACATTCTATCGCCAGACCCAAAGAATAAAATTATATTTAAATTCCAGTAGTATTCCCAATAATATCCAACACTGAATGTGTTGATGTGCATGTAGTGTCGAATGTAGTAATGTGCCAATGGCGTAAAGTTTGATCATATACCAATAGTCTTTTGATAAATTACAATAATATACTCCAAAATTATTCTTGTCTGAAATCACTATAATTCCAAATTAATGTTCCAGTCCAAAAATATTACTCAAGAGCACTTTCTATTTTCAGTGAATAATAATTGGAATAAATAATCCCACCCAAATCAAATACTGAACACAACAACAAGAATGATTCTGCTAACGATGTTAAAGCAAGAATGAACAAATTTTCAAGCAAACAAGATTATATACAAAACCTCTCAGACACAACAGTAGAACCAGAATGTAGGACCAAAGTTCATTTCTAGAAAATTCTAATTTGTAAACAGAGAAAATATGTTACTAAAACTATAATAAAGAATCTGGTAAATCAGGTACAATAGGTTATTCTCTTGTGGAATTCCAATGTCCCAGACACAGACTAAAATTATTATCCTAAAATTAAACTCACCCTCCTACAGAAAAAATCAGATATGCAGCATTTGTTTACGAAATGAAACAACATCAGTCTCTCTAATCAGGTACACAGTGAACTTGATATTGGACAGGGTCAAGTCCAAAATACAATTACACATAACATATAATCATGGAGAAGAAATAACTTGCAAACAATACAAATTATATATGCATCACACTCACGCTTTCATCTTTTCTATCATTTACCTAGTAATCTATCTTTTAACAAGTTGTTACACGCTGATTATTAGCTGCTAGAATTGAATAGGAGTATTTATTACGTATTCTAAATGCATGTGATGACTTTTGTAAAATGTATAGCAACATGCAATGTTACCTATTTGGCAAAAGTATACCATCTCTACCAATATCAAGGTCGAGCTTCACTTTCGAATTTACAACATATTGCTGAAATTTAATTGAAATGTTTTGTTCTAATTCATATCCTTGTTCACAGAAAATTTAATTTTCAATTTACTTTTTACACCCTTTTGTATAGTTGAAACAAACTGAGTAATATAGTTTCTATTATATACCAGAACGCCTAAACTACATATTATAAAAGATCGGATGCATCGATTTAGTCTAAATATTCCTGCTTGTGTTCGTAGGTTACAAATTCGCAAAAAGTCGAACCTCCAAGCTGCTATTTCGTCAATTGCAAATATTGAATACTTCTTCAGCAGGCACTTTTTACCACTAATCAACTGCTTTAGCTCCCTAATTATATTTAGTTTTATGACATTCATGTTTTAATATGATCTGTTGTAATGTTTTTACATGATCTGTTGTAATGTATTGACATGATCTGTTGTAATGTTCTTTCATGATCTGTTGTAATGTGTTTACATGATCTGTTGTTATGTTTTTACATGATCTGTTCTAATATTTTTTCATGATATGTTGTAATATATTTACGTGATCTGTTGTAATGTCTTTTTAATGATTTATTGTAATGTTTTTTCATGATTTGTTGTAATGTTTTTATGATTTGTTGTAATTTTTTTCCATGATCTATTGTCATGTTTTTACATGATCTGTGTTAATGCTTTTACATGATCTGTTTTAATGTTTATACATGATCTGTTGTAAATGTATTTACATTATCTGTTGCAGATCATATTACCTTAATTGTTTTAGACCTATGTCATTGTTAGATTAAAAGATTGATCTTCAGATAAAAATTATATCCATACATCAGTTTTGGTTTCTAAACGTAAACGTGGAAACTACGTACAGACCTATATATTGATTACACTAATACAGTAATGCTATAAATATTATCTGATCTCACTATGTAGAGCGATGAGTGTTAATACATTATTGCCGTGTATCATGTCCAGAATAGAAGTGAGACGAGTGTTAATACAGTATTACCTTGTACAATGTCCACTATAGGATAGAGATCAGTGTTAGTACAATATTCTATATACATTTTAATATTCTAATTACGACAAAAATTTGGTGCGTTTTCAGTGTATATACATTGCAGGTTTTGCTAATCATCAGGTAGTTTATTTAAGTACTCAAATTTGTAGTTTCGTCCATTAAATTCTAATTTGTCTGGTTTATATTCATTATTTGGCTACCCAAAGTGCTATTGTTACGTCTCTGTAAATTGAATAAAAAGACGTCATTTTGAATTGATTCTATTCACGCTGATTATCATTATATTATTGTTCTCGTTTTCCTTTTAAAATTGTCAAATCTATTATTTTCATTTCCATTTAATGATTGAATATTTTACCTTGTCCTAATGTACCTAAAATCCCTGATATATAATTGAATGATATGGTGTTATTAAATAGATTTCATCGCATATATTCGTGCTAGGAAAAAGTGTATAATATTCCAAGGGAAATATTGTTTTTGTCTAATTTAAGATCTTTAATATTTGCACAAACTGTAATAACCCGACATGACATGCAAATAAAAAAGGTTATTAATTTCAAAAGTTTATATTTCATTATAATAGGATATAAACAATATCCCATGAACCAGGTAAACTGTATAATTTAAACTCCTTAAACACTGAAGATCTCAAGCGTTCTGGAAATAAACGACCACGTGTTTGGAGGCTGTCACAAAATAACAAATACTTGGATTGAAGAACTACTTCTATTGCTCAAACTATTTGTGTTCAGTACTAGTATTGGTACCCATAACATATATGTTACTACGCGACGTGTAGCTGCTTTATTAAACTTATATTGTTTCTGTATTGGGTGCTGGGGATCCTTTTCTCTGCAATATCTTATTATAAGCGTTTATTTTCAACGAAATGGTGACCTGGCGATCTAAACAATGAGTATCTGTTCAGAGGAATTTGGACTGGTAATGTACCTGCGGTTCTTAATCCTGTTAAAACCATGATTTGTATCGACATTCGTTTCGTTTTCAACTTTACACTATCGTTGGTGTCAATGTAAAAGAATTCGTTTGAACCTGATGCATTGACAATATTTTTACATCCATCTTATTGTATTGTTTTGTTGCTCTTTTTAATTTTTTATTTGTCGGAGAGGGCAGGAACTGATTTTAAAGTTTGCTTTGGTTGTATTTCCAACTAAAGTTTGGTGGCATTGATGTTATCTGAGCACTCATTGAATGAATAAGTTACATTTTACCACCTGTTCCTCTTTTTATCTTTTTTTCAGCAGATATTGGTTTTATTTTCAGCTTTACTCTTGAACTGAACATCTACATGATTAATATTGTCATAGAGAATTTCGTTCACAAACTGTATAAAAACATGGCTATTTATTTGACTTAACTTTCAAACCTCAGGCGTTATTTCTTTCATTCGTGCAGTCTCAAATTTTGATGAAACAATGGTTCGAGTAGACGTGGTAACATGATTGGTGGTGGAGAGAGTAACATGGCTGGTGTAGGTGGTGGGGTGGAGGTACCGCTTGAATGGAGCAGCTTATCTATTTCTACCCGCTGGTACTTTCATCCTACCATCAAATGACTTGTTAAATTTTGTATTTGGTATAACTCGACCGGGGTTTGAACCCGCAACTTCCCGCATCGGAGGCAGACACTCTAACCACTAGGCCAACGGAGCGGTTCCTTATTCAAGGGAAACGAATTTTGCCGAGTTTAATTTTAATGAATATGTTTTACAACGAGTGTATATCAAGGATAAAGCACACATATTCTATTCACATACTATTCATGCATTTAATTTATATCGCATACAAATACACATACATTTCGAACGGAAGCACAATTACTACAGGACACTTTATTAATGGCGGGAGTTAACTCTTCACATTTCTGCCTAGTATGTCTGCTACCAAGTGCAGTTCTGAACCTGTTGGAACGTTTCTCAGTTCTCTTTGGAAATTAATAATTTACTTTAATTCATAATTCATATTGATTAAATAAATAAAATACACTCTAGTAAACTCTGTAATTTAACACGTACGTTGGTTTGAATGGAGAAAATAGATAACTATACCCACAGCAGGGTTAGCTTCCTGGACACTGGATGAGCAGCTATTCAGTCTAGTCCATTAAATCGGGTCGGGAATACAGACTAAGCTAAATAACGAGCCAGTAAGAGGTAATGCAAACGTTTTAATTGATTTACAGTTGATTGACACCGTTATTATGCTTTGATAAAACATCAGATAAGTTTATGACTAATTTCTCTCCCATTTTTCGTTCGTCAGTTTCCTGTCAATTTTACCATCACTCATATGTATAGAGACATTGTGGCATGGCAGGTGAAACTCCGTTAAGTTCTGTTCTTAACGGATTTTTACAATAGCTATCCTGAGAGAGAGAGAGAGAGAGAGAGAGAGAGAGAGAGAGAGAGAGAGAGAGAGATTTCCTCCGCATGTTACAAAGTGTACATTGTAGATATATCGTATGGAAAGTTCATAAGTATTGTTACGACGATACAAGCACGTTTACTTTACTTGGTGTAACCCTATGATAAAAGATTTCATCAACATCAAATTATTTTCCTTAGAAAATAGAGCTTAAAGAAAACGTCATAAGAGCTCAGGAGAGAGCACAACTGACAAAAGGGTAAAAAGTAAAAAGCTAATAAAATCCAGTTCAAATTATATAACAGGCTATTAAACGTAGGATATAACCCCTTAAAAAACGTTCAAAGAATGGCTACTAGAGCAGAGGAAAAGGCGAAGAAGCTTTCAGCAAAACAAAGATCGAAAGGAGATCAGGTAAATACCAATATAAAATCAATCAAAGAAATAAAGAGATAGAGTTTGTAATAAATAAAGAATATGCATACGGTAATTTGTTTAAATTTTTATGGGAAAAAATCTGCCAATGAATTAAACATCGAATCAAAGGAATAAAAAAAAAATTATTCGTGTCGGTAACGACTGACTACTCACAATCCAACCTTTTCCTGTTCTAGATTTAAATTTGAAACATTAAAAATATGGAAGTTCAGTAACTTATACGAATGGAAAAGAACGTTATAACGAAATTCAAACATTTTGATAACCAATAAAGAATTCAGAGAAATAGTATTTTGAATCAGCCATGGCTGAATGCATAAACTGCATCATTTTAAGTCTGTCTACCCACACCACCAGCTAAATTTCTATATTGAATATTGAATTACTGATATCAAAAATGAAAGGCGGCTCATATATTAAGAAGTTGTGAATGTTTAATATTGATAAGACATTTATTCCGGTTAAAGTCGCCAACAGTTGATTAGAAACCTTATTGTCAATAGATATATACCAGAATTTCAAAATAGGAATAAAGATTTATACATTATGTGAAACTGATTATCAATCAGAGGAATAGTCGTATCCGTATGTACGTTTCGAAACTTGCATGCTTGGCTTATATGTCTAGGGACCCCATGGTCACATATTTAAGTTCAGGATTGAGGAAAACTAAATGAACAAAAGTTGGAATCTACGGAGTTTATAACTATATGAAGAATGAACACGTATATGAGGCTACTGATAATATCAAAAGGAAAAACGAAATTTCCCCAATTGAAACAATTTAAATCAAAAACGAAAAATTCCACATTTAAATATTAAAATATTTCAAGAAAGAAAAGCACTCAAAAACCACAAAATCTATATTAAAATTTCATTTAGTTTCACAAATATCATTTTTATTAAACTACATTTCACAATTTTGTTAAACAAAGTATGCATGTAAACACACACACACATATATATACATATAAAAATGTATGAATAAACAGAGAAAAAGAATTTATATTAATATTTTTATTATGCATAATGCACATTTTTAATAATATACCTTATTTTAATAATATATTATAACTTATTTAGGTTTATGACATTTATATTTTAAATTCTATAATCAGTGGCTGGCTGGTATTATAGTAAAGTACATGCACATTACTTCGTAGGAATCTCATTCATAAACCAAGGCCGATCGCTAAGGTCTAGTCAGCGACTATTTAGGTCAAATACGCCACGATTAATTTGAATGGAGGTCACGTAAACGGCACGTGAATATAAGAGTACATTTGTCCTGAAGAGCTATAATGCACGCCCTAATTGTTGATTGGTTCAATAATCTGAGAAGGCAACTGTTTCAGTTATTTCAAACTAATACGAACTAATTATTCGAGAATCTTTCAGTGAATACGATGCCGTTGATTTGTTGCGTTTATAGAGACTATATAATGAGAATACATGTACCGCATACTCTATTTTTTATTCTATGCAAGTTCTGTAAGAGTCGTTCAAAAGAAATAGTCATTTAATTATAATATTTGTTCGTGGGATTTAGCAGAGTGGAAAATCGTTAACTTAAACAGGTAGTGCATATTGGATTATATACATTTATTACAGGACCTGAATATTTCAATAATTATTTCGGATTATGTGAAGCTTTTAAGGACTTCAGTGATATTCATGATGACGGGATTACCCTTAAGTAAAAACATTTGGTTTTTGCAACTGTTATTCTTCAGTTGATTATAGCATGCTGGCACATAAACACACTAAAACCTTCATTCGGAATATCTTGGTCCGTTTCCGGATTAATGTCAAATTGATTGTACACTTTATGATATTGTAGGAATTCAATGTAAGCTATTTTAATCCTTTCACTTTGTTTGACTTTATATTTTATTTAAATAAATTTATATTTTGGAAAATTAAATGCATGTTGGGTGTAGCTTGTCTTGTCACGTAAGTTTAAACACCTAGACGTAACACTGACATATAATAAGGTACGTGTTTTAATTCATCACAAGAATACAAGGAAAACAGCATATGAACCTATATTGATAATGTTACAAAGTGGTTTTTCATGACAATCGTTTATATATGGTTATTATGCCCCTTATACATTTTAATTATACCACATTGTGTAATCTAAAACATATCCAACTGCATAAATTTTCAATGCCTGTGTGACTTCTTGCCATGCTTCTCGTGTATTCATGCAGAAATTTTTAGTACATTTTTCAAGCAATAAGCAATTAGCATCTAATTCAAAAGAAACTTTTATGAAATTCAATGGACGTTCAAGACATCCATATTTTTTTTAACTTATGGTATATGATTTTATTTCATTTTTATAATCTTTATTCATGGCTGTAAATTGTACAGAATATCTTTAGTTAGATTTTGCCTAGGTGACATGAGAGAGTAAAATTAAACAGGAATTATAAATAGATGTTTACATATATGTGTGTGTGTGCGTGTGTGTGTGTGTGTGTGTGTGTGTGTGTGTGTGTGTGTGTGAGTTGGATTTTTAACGGAGCTTTAAATATTTTTCAGTCCACGCGACCTCCCGCATCTAACCACTTAGGTCACCGGAGCTGTTTCCTTACATATATGTTGACAACTACAAAAAATAATCTTAACAAATAGAATTAATGACGCCTTTGGATTGATTTCTCATTGATTGTTGTGGTTTCAGTAACTTCCCATTGGTTGAGATAAGTCACATAATTTGGTAATTTCGAGGCAAAATGAGTAGCAAGATCCGTCACGTGGGATATAGTGTGAAATATAGTCGTAGTGTATATAGTGTGAAATATAGTCGTAACTGACACTGTACGTAAGGAGAAAATTGAGCAATTAGTTTTATTCCGATTTTGGAGTCATCCTCATTTCTTGTGTTGTTGTAAGTCTGCAGAGATGTTCTATGTTGTACTCAAATATTATTCGAGACGAAAAACATTGTTGGGACTCTTCAGTGGAAATATAAAACCCCCATTATTTGGACTATAATATCTTTTGGAACTATTATGAATTATTCAAAGGAGTTTTGGACGATGCCATCTTGACAACGTCACGATTCTTAGCGGACCAGTACATTTCCGGTTTTGCAGTTTATACGGAACTTTTTATTCATTTGTACCTTCAAAGAACTTTATCAGGATTATTTTGGATTTACTTCATAATACTTCAAGTTCCTCTCAAATTTTCATTTGTAACATCGATAATGCAATTGTTTGTTACGTTTACAAACTTCGTTTGTTTTGCTTCTTTCTGTTACTTAGTTTGTGACCACAGAGTCGTAACAGTGGTTACTGGTTTTTCTATATCATTATATCCTTAAAGACTTAAGATCACCGACATCCATTCTTAGATCCTTCATCCGTTTTTTAGTATTATATGGACCTGAATTCCAAATATAACTATATTTCCTTTTCAAGTTCTTCTGTGAGAAAATAAACTGAATCTAGCAAATATTGAAATACTTGCTTAAGACGTATTGATGTTTAGATAAAGCTAATAATTTAATTACGTTAAATTTTTAATGCAGAATTATCCTACTTTTCCAATTATTAATATCTAAAGATATTTTCTTCACAGATGAACTAATACCCCACATATAGTATACTAGACTTAAAAAGATTGCGTCTAACATTTAAACGTTCCTCAATCCCAGTCTAAACAAAATAGAGACATAATCTTACCTTTGACTTCCATAATGTCCAAATCTAATCTGCCCTCTTCGCTTTCTACATTAATTTTAATCCTGGCATTCTATAACATTTCTGACACAGCTACGGTAACTCTAAGGGATATATAAGTAACAACTAAAAATACCTGAGTATATTCAAGATATGACTTAATTAAATTTCAGTATTAATATTAATAATAACTGTTTCTTTATTTCTTATCATTTTCTAAGATCTTCAATACAAAGAGCAAATAGGCATGGAAAAAGTGGATTTCCTTGACTACATCTTTTTTATTACAAAATAGGATATTTATCCTTTTTTCAATTGTCTCCCTTATACTATACTTATGATATACATACTGAATACGCAAAGTTAATCATCCAAATGGTTCATCTAAATATTTCCATACATTGTATCAAATAACTTCCCAAAATCTGTGATCAAAATAAGAACCTGAATATCTGCTTGCTTCCTTCAGAATAAAATTTTATGTATTCCACAATGAGTCTCCAGGAAATAATTCATATGGTTTTGTATATTAAAATCGTTGAAAATGCTATGCTCTTTTGTGCATATGTGTGCTCAGTTCCGCACGTAATATAAACTATTTTGCTAATAGTATAAAAAGACTTGAAGAAGAACAAAGAAACTTATAAAATGTCACTTCGTTAAGGTTTCTAAATTTCTCACTCGATTATTAAGAGTATATCACATCTTATTTTATACTTCTATATAAGTCGCCTTTATATTTAGTCACGCAGAAAAAAGTATTGTCGCATAAACATAACTGTGATTAAACATGGGCTACAAAATGTCTGAAATGTTAAACGTCAGATGAGTATTTATGTCGACACAAACTATAAAAGACTCTACGGCCCGCATGATTATAAGTCCTGGTGCTAAAAGAAATATAATAAACCGGAAAACCTGGAGACAAACGCCAATCTCAAATAGGTGTTAACTATTATTTACAGATGCTGAAACAATCCACCACATAACAATATAATGTACTAAGCAAGTGAGCGTAAGTGCGGGATACCAATATGGCGCCAGAATTCTACTTACGTATGTCCCAATTCGTGTCCTGTTACTCTCGCCGTCAGGAAACATTATTTACACGGACGATCTGAGCTCTGTGACCAATGTCACATACACGCTTTATTAAGGAAAGACCAAACGGAAATAAAAGCCACGCTAGCGAAAAGAACAACTCAATACTTTTACATACTAAATCACAAGCTGGAGGGCCACACAAACTATATTGCAGGCAACATTTCTTCACTCTACCTTTTAGTATATGGAATTCATCTAGATAAAACAATGATCAGAAAAAGTTATTGTGCGCAGAAGGAGATTGCCCTACATTTTAATTGATCGTCTGGGCTTCGAAAGTGACCATGATGGATACAGTTGGCAAGACAACATACCTCGTCAGGTTATTATTATATTGCGATCAGCTAAAACTGACGAATACAGGCATATGGCAAAAGTGAAACCAGTGTTATTAGATCACATTGGTAACCAAAAAGGTCATCTTTAGAGACAGGTTATCCTTTAATGCATGTTTGTGTTGAATATTTTAAGCATCACAGATAAAATATAATTTCCTGGTCGATTTACGAGGTGGCATCTTAAGGTATTATAATAAACTTTTGAGTATAAACTGGCAAGTAACAACCATGACCAATGATGCTAAAATATGACTTAATAGTTAGTGATATTTTACATTACTTTTTTCTGAAAATCTTTCGTGTCGCAGTTCAAGTGGGGTTTTGTAAATAAAGATGTTTGGTAAACAATTATTCATTCTTGTTATATGATTGGATTGTGGGATCACTTATAGTTATGTTTTGATATAATTTAATTATAATATAGTACGTATTTTGACTAATATGTCTAATAAAGCTATTTTGTGATGTACATTAATTTATATTCTATACTTGACCTGATGGAAAGTAGCGTTGTTGCCTACGTGACTACTGTCATGTTTGCCTACCTGATTTTTGTCATGGTTATAAATGATAATGAAGATGTTTACTAAACTTAAAGTTCAATGCCTAAACGTGCTTAAAAGTTAGTGATATTTTCCATTATTTTATTCTGAAATTTATGTGTCTCAGGTCAAGATGGGTTTTCTACATAAAGGGGTTTGGTAATCAATTATTCATTCCTGTTTAATGATTAGTCTGTGGAATCACTTATGGTTGTGTTTTGATATAATTTGAGAGGAGCTATTTATTTAAATTATTCATTGGAATAACAAATTGCTCATTGGTACTTTGGGCTAAAACACTTCTTTGGGATTATTTTGAGATTATTGAGGATTCAGTTAAAGATATTCTGGATTATATCATTGTGTTACATCAAAACATTCAATGGAACTACTTTGGAACATTCTATACGTTTGTACTCGTGATAGAACGTTTAGGATTATTTGGGATTTAACTTCAATGCTGTAAATGTCTTTTAAATTTTCACTTTGTATTCTAGAGCAATAAATTATTTTGTTCATTTTACTGAACTTGTTGGTTTTGCTTCTTCCTGATTTACAGTTTAAGGCCATAACGTCGCAACAATATATTATATATACAAGATCAATATTTTAGACTTGAAGTAAAGCATACAATTCTTATATAATTGAAAACTGCAGTAAAATAGTACAATCGAAAATTATATAAGAATCGTTCATTCAAATAACTTGGTCAGTGAGGAGCCCAAATTGTTAAGAATATGTAATTTAATTACTTGTGTGTTCGTTTTAAAGGTTTTTTTTTTTTTCTTTTTTTTTTTTTTTTTTTTTTTTTTTTTTTTTCATTACATTTTATTGTAAGAATAATATTTTTACTGGATTTTATATTTTTCCCAGTAAATTTAGTTTTTTGTTGTGACCTGTGTAAAACGTAAATGTTTGTTTTATTTTTATTTTTAGCTAACCTAGTTCTTAACCTTGGTTCCGATTTTGCAAACACTAAGTGAAAGTGATCGGCTATTACCAAGGTCATGGCCTACGTGTTAGTCTGAATAAACAACGTTTTACTTTTAGATTTATTTCCAGTGTGGAAATTTGATTCTTAGATAGGGTTATTCTAAGTTACGTGCTAAATGACATTTTTTTTAATGCGCTGTTCAAGTTAGTGATCACGTAGCCAGTCACGTGAGCTATCATGTGATCTAAATCATGGGTTAAAGCAGCCATTTTCTAGTAGATGTTTCAGTCGTATTTTAAACCTAGAGGACTCAAGAGGTTTTTATTGTTGTTGCCAGCTTATTCTGAAGTTCATACGTTTTTTGAACTTTAATAATTTATTCTCTAGAAAACTACATAAGTGCTCTTTCTTTATAAAACTTCTGGGACGAAGACATTCAGTGGAAATTTATTCTGGAATTCTAAACGGTAATATTATAAATTGTTATTCAACGAGGAATTGTTATTCAACGACGTCATCGCCTTCCATATTGGAATTTCATCGAGATTCGAACCTGAATTCAATTAGAACTGTTTAGTGATAGGGCTTATATTTTTCGATTCCAGGATTAATTTTTGGACTATATTCACAAACCGTAAGTCCTATTTCATATTTTTACCTTGTTTTCTAGGGAAATAAATTATTTTGTTACAATTTACAAAGCTTGTTGACTTAACTCTTTTCTTTTGTTACATTTGTACGAGCCTACAGGTAACAAAGTACAATAATTGTTTCTATTAGAAACTCTTGAATAACTCCTTAAGTTCCAAGCAGCGTTTAGTGGACAAGGTAAAAGTTATTTTACTAACGCATGCCTTGATTTATTTGCTTGAAGTTCCAGACCAATGATTTTTGAAAATAAGCAAAGAGCACGTTCAGTTTTGTCCTCCTGAAATCTGCATCCGCTTTCTATAAATTGGAAAGGATAAAACGAGGACTAGGAAAAGAGGTCAGAGTTGAGGTTTAGACGCTCTTCTTTGATCGAAACGTGTTCCCAGAGGGATTTGATGTTCTAAGACAATTGTTTTCTTTACTATTTTCTTATGTAAAACATTTTGATTAATATATCCTTGGGCTTCAGTTTTCCGATATATTCCAGATAAAACTACACGAAGATCTGGCGAAACAATAGCAAACCTGTGACTTTTCGCTGAATGAGAGATATCTGTTTTGTCTGCCTGTGACTTAAAGTTATTTTTGACGACGCAAGTTCATTGCTAATATTTGACGAAGCAAGTTCATTGCTAATATTTGAGGAGAGATACTAGTTACATATCTTTCATTAGGATCCGGGAACCCTGAATATTTGCAAAACTTGTCTATAATGGCAGGTGAAATTTGGATTTAGGTGCTACTCAAAATAACCACATAAAGCTCACTTTCATTCCCTATTCAGCACAAGACGAATATAGTTTGATCATGGCAAGTTGGTTGATAATCCAGATATTGTTTCATGTTTGACCAGCTGTTTCTAAACCTAATGACACAAGGTGATCGAATAGAGTCAGTTCTCTGCTTCACCGTCTTGTATAAGCTATCCATTACTAATGAAATGGTTTTTTTTAGTGTTCAGGTTACATTAATCCTATTTTTTATGATTTTGCTTTTGAAGTCACCTGAACAAAATCAGTTAAAACAATAATAACAATACATATAATAATAATAGTTACTTTCTGACTATGACACTACTACTACGACTACTATCAGTAATGGTATCTGGCTCGTGGCATTTGTTCATAAACCAAATTTGAAAGGTGAATCTGCATACAGATCTCATCTATGAGCAATTCTTGGTTCCTTCTCCTATAGTGGGCTGCTAGTAATAGAAGTGATGATAAATTTAGAACTGCTAAACGTTTAACATTCTGTATGGTTACTATTTTAATTAAAACCGTTCTTTCATAACCTTTTAAAGTGTAGGTGATGACAGTGAACTCTGTTCAAGCCTTGGTCGCGTCCAGTTTTACAATTTATGATATCACTCTAAAGCGTAATAATTCTGAATCATCCCATGACCACGTGTGTCACAGTTGAGCAATTTCCATGCACTTAAAAAAACGAAAGACCCAAATCCAAAACAATAGACGTATATAACGTTTCAGTATATCATGTACCATCAGTGCCTTTAACATCAGGGATGCCATTACTTTGTCTATATAAATTTTGCGAATCCTGTAAATCTGGCATATTTTTAATTTTTATCTGGCTTTAAATATTGAAATTGCCAATATATGTATCTTCCTGTGTATAACGGAATCGGTAACATCTGAATAAAGATTACCAAAATGCCGATAGACGGTTACATTTTTTGAAAAAGCTATTGGTAAAGTTGATGATTTCATTTCACAAACTTGCACTGAATATGCATTATAAGATTGACAAGTCATGTGCCAAAACTAGCGCACTGTAACATACTTTACATGACCTATTTGAAGCTGCTAAAATAACATTAGTCCTCCTGTCCAGATTGTTTGCTCTTTTGCCATTGCATCCATCAGTATCCAATTCATACCACTACTGTATCTTGGAATTAGCATATGTTACGTATCACAACTAGGTCGCTATGACTACGTTTGGATTTTTTAAAAATCTATCCTCAGCAGGTTATAGAAAAATATGAGAATAATGTAAACATGCCCATCCGTGCAAGTGTCCATGTGTGATTGCATTCAAATCCAACACGATTCATGTTTGAGTCTTCAAGCCTGGATATGACTCGTTATGGTCTGTAAATGTGCTCAGCGTTTTAGATTTTGAACCGAGCTGTCATGTTGTGTGAGAAAATTTGCTAACAATTCCTGCCTCATGTTACAAATGTCTTCTGATAGAATTTGTAATTGGAAGTACTTTGGGTAATGTCAATACGTGTTATATAATGTTACGACTTTAGACTGATTCTGAAACAAAGAAACTACCTGTCCGTGTCTTAGCCATTGCGTCAAAGTCAAGTTCGAGGTTAATTCAAAGAGGACCTTGCCGCGGTGGTGAGAAACTCTGTTTGTTTTGCAATCAGCCAGGGATATCAACGGTCGGCTTAGGCTTAGAGACTGGAAAACCCGACATTATAACTACTACCCCAGACAGTTTTCAAAGCGACTACTGGTATCCAATCAGAACTAAGATAGTCAAATTTTGGGCGTGTATCTCACGCAGCCAGACATTATTCTGTTACATTCATTTTGGAAGAATCAGTACAGGTTTGATGTGACTAAAGAAACATCACATACTCCGAGAGCAAACTATGCACTAGTAAAAAAGAGCGGGAAAAGGAGTTCTAGGAAATTCGGACAAGATTTGGAACTAAGGCTTCTGAGGAAAAAGTATGGTAACAGGAGAACTCGATCCATAATGGAGTCGGTCCACAACAAAGTCGGCCCATTACAGATTTGGCCCATACAAATTTTATTTAGAAATTTCCCCATAACATAACCAGGCCCATTACGGAGTCGGCCCACAACAAAGTCGGATTTATCCTTGATCTTGCATGGCTTCGTAAAACAAAGCCAGTTTCGGACACAATTTTGTTGTGTTTGTGATTTTGTATGACTTAGTAAAACAATGTCAGTTTTGGACCCAATTGTGTATTGTTTGTGATCTTGTATGGCTGTGTAACACAAGAAATGTTTAAAGAAAACATCAGAGTCTGCCTTACCTTTGATCTTGTATGGCTGTGTAACACAAGAAATGTTTAAAGGAAACATCGAAGTCTGCCTTACCTTTGATCTTGTATGGCTGTGTAACACAAGAAATGTTTAAACAAAACATCAAAGTCTGCCTTACCCTTGATCATGTATGGCTTCGTAACATTTGTTGCTATTGAACAATAAATAGCCAACAATGTTCGTTTCGGACCAAAGTTTGTAATTTTGGTGCTCTTGTACGGATTTGTCACGCTTGTTGTTATTGAACAAGAAATATTTAATCCAGACTTGTTATTTACTAACTAATTAGTTAATCATTAATGAGTGTGTTAACATTGCGGGCTTATTCACCTTGAAATGAAAGCAATGCAGAGTTTGTAATACAGGTATGTTTCAATAATTGTTTGGTACCCACGTTTTGTTCACAATGACAGTAACACTATCTTTTGCTCAGCAATGTTTCTTTTTCGTAACTGAAACTGTAGAGAAAACTATTTTAAAGTTTACTTGAATTTCAGCATTTCGTCCAATGGAACTGAAAACATTTTGTCTTTATCAATGAATGATAACTAGGATCAAGGAAATATGTACGTCTAAACACTATCAGTTAGTATGACATATAATCCATTCATTAAAAAAAATTGTTTATTATATTCAATACTTAAAAAAATTTAAACTTTTTGTCGGTTTTGATAAGATTATCACATGGTCAAAGGTTGATGAAGCGAAACAAATCAATACAGTAACAAATCAATTTTCGTTGTACAAATCAATACAGTAATGAGTTCCACTTTTTCTTCTTAATTTTAAAAATATAACGTCTTTGTTATAAATTCTCCTGGTTATTCAGTAAATTGTATCATGTTACAAAGAAGAATTTAACTAACGTCTTCTCATTATTTCATAATAATGCTTTGTGTCCTTTTACTGTTTATTCTATCTTACTGCGCTGAGGAATCCTAGGGTTTATAAATTTCATTTTTATTATATTTTTGGGATTTCTAAAAAATAGTACCGTCATATGATGAAACGTTTAATTACATTTTGTATTGAGAGAAGGAATAAGACGGGGCAAAGACGAGAAAAGATACAAAATTTTATACTGAAAAATAAATACATAAGAATTTGAAATGTTTGCATAGTCAATCTTTTCATCTTTTTAAACAAACTTAATATCTATTTTTAAGTCAATTAACATAACGGCCTTACAAGGACAAAGACATTTTAAAGTTAGAATACTGGATAATATTTACTGTTGATACAAAATTTAGGGTATATGGATGGGAATTGCAACTGTAACCAGATTCACACGTGTTAACACATGTTTACAATTACAAATAGTACTGCAGATACGTGCTATTGTACAATTCAATGGCGCTTGTACTTAATTCACTCTTGTGCTACAAATAAACCATGATGTCACTGCCCCGGCTGCGGCCATATTGCTTTTGGACAAAGCCGCTAGCGACGCATAGTAACATGTATGCTGGCAGCATTTTGAAATCAATTAACAATCTATATATTCTTCTGGAAAAGTAATTATTTAATATGGTGACCACTAATCATTGTTGCTATGGTTCATGTACAAGTGATTCGAGATACCAGAAAGATAAAGTGTTTGGTTCATTGGATTTGTACACGGTTTTTCAGAGCCTGACAAGGAGAGAGAAAGGTGTATGCGATGGGTACATCATTGCGGCCGACGTGATTTTACCATAAAAAATGTGACGAAGGATACATACATATATATATATATATATATATATATATATATATATATATATATATATATATATATATATATATATATATATATGTATATATATATATATATAGTTTGCAATCTAACTAAAGATATTGCTGAAGCATAGGATACATGTTGAAAGGTCCATTGAGAGAATTAAGAAATTTAGACTGTTACAGAAAGTAATCCCACCCAATATCCAGCCAGTCTTTTCTCAGTGTCTATTTATTATAGGTTCAACTGTTTAATCAGTTTTCAAAATGCTAACAACACTTCATTCAGACAATTTAATTGGGGGGCAGTTCCCTTGGAATTTGCATCTCAAATTAACAGCGCAAGGACAAAGACAGTTTCAAAATGTTGATTATGCAGTATATAATTTAATTAATCTGGGGTTGTTGCTTTTTTTTCTACTATATTTCTATTGCAGAATAAATGACCGATGAAAGAAACGTACAAAGAATATTTTTTTTTTAAAAAAAAGAAAAAAGAAAGAAATTTCCGTTGAAGAAAGAACATTACATCCACATTACTATTATATAAATCGTGGACCATAAGGCTGACCGAACATATAATGAGCCGAATACTTAATGGGCCGAGTTCGTAATGTGGACCGAGTACGTTATGGGCCGAGCACGTTATGTGCCGATTTGGGTAGGCCGAGTTCGTTATGGATCAAGTTTGTTCATGGGCTGATTATGTTGTGGGCCGAGTTGTCCCGTAATCGTAAAATATCTTCGCCTGAATCTGTCTAACTTTCCTAACTAGGTGTCGTAAGATTTATACGTTATTATGTGCCTTTTATTTAGTAGAAATTTAATCTTCTATGTATAGATGAATTATCAGTATATCGTAATGTAGAGTATAGCGAATTATTAATATTCAAGATTAATGTATGTAGGTTGTTAGGATAAAATCGAAGTGGATTGTGTAATCTGCTACGATGTTGCATCGTGGTGCAGAACTGAATTTAATAGGGAGTAGTGTTAGGACTTGTACTTGTTTGTATTTGAATATAGAGTTATGGATTATGCGTAGTTAGGCTTTGTTGGCCTTGTGCACGTATAATTTAGCATTTTTATATTTGTATGTGTCTTTTATAATTTGTAAGGTAGGAAATGCGTAGGAATATTGTTGATGTTTATAATTTACTATATCGAGAATTAGGGATATCTGTGAATGTATCAGAAGTCTTGATATTATTGTCGTTTGTATCGCCTTTATCATAGAACAAGCGTGTATGGACTACTTAGATGTGAGTGTGTGAGTTGACCTAATGATTTAATTGCCATGATGCTGATGAAAGGTCTGTGAGAGTGTGTTAATTCTCGTGTGATTGAGCAAGGAGACAAAATTGTACGTCCCTTCTAATCCACAGGAAGCTTTCTGGGTGAGATAGGGCACCACCCGAAGATTAGAGAAAAGAGAAAAACGTGGAGAACACGTAGAAATAGGCGGTTGTGCGAAGGCGCAGGGCCTGGGAAATAGGCAGTTGTGCGAAGGCTCAGGGCTGGGGGAATAGGCAGTAGTGCGAAGGCGCAGGGCCGGTGAACGGAAACCAGGGTATCAGAAGTACCGAATCAAAATACAAGGCGGAGGTTGCAGATGAGTAACATAGAATGGACACTGGAAGGAAACACTCTCACCTGGCAACTTAACTGGCAATTTGAATAGGTCTTGTATTGATTGGAAATAGTTACATTGAAAAATTGTCCTGTAATTGTTAAATACCGTGATATAGTTTATTAACTTGTTATACCTTTCACCTTATTATTTTTA
The DNA here is from genome assembly GCA_016617855.1 of Megalonaias nervosa. Classification (NCBI taxonomy): domain Eukaryota; kingdom Metazoa; phylum Mollusca; class Bivalvia; order Unionida; family Unionidae; genus Megalonaias; species Megalonaias nervosa. Next base: position 233 of record JAECUM010017546.1, on the reverse strand, counting down.
TTTTTTATATACCTAGACCGTCGGCCTTGCTGAGTGGGGGCTTGGAGCTATTTAATCTTTTAATTGTCCGTCCTTCTCCTGTGTTAGTAATAATTCCGTAGGGGGCACGTGACACGAGCAGTGGAGGTTGTGCTAGGTTTGCATATTTTGAAGTAGATCACAAATTATTGTATCAGATTTTCTGACAATGTTTGTGTGTGATCCGTTAACAAAGTGCCAGCCAAGATAGGATG